>JAJJMA010257883.1:0-19585 GCA_023529015.1 Papaver nudicaule | reverse complement strand
AAATCTGAGTCCCTTCGGTTGCACCTTAGCTGCCTACGTATCCTTTTACAAGGAATCAAACCAAACGTAGTTCATTCTAATTGCTCCGTAGAACCTCTATCAAAGAGATAACCCGAACCAACTCACCACCCAAATAAGTGGGATGAAACCTTACACCTCTGCTAGGATGTCTTCCAGTATTTCATGCCTCTATTGAATGCCTTGTCTAGCTATTTATAGTAGTTTGGTTTCCCAAACCTCTAAGGAATATATTTCCTTATCTAGGAATATTTCCTTGTCTAGGAGTATTTCCTTATTTAAGAATACTACCTTGTCTAAGATTCCTTCCTTAAAAGAATCCTTATATATTTAGAATTCCTTTCTTAAATTTTACTCACAATTAACTTGAGGTTTTCCAAGTTCTCTAAACGACGAGATACACATGTATCATATAGAGATAGTCAAGTCAAGGATGTACTCGCATATCAAGTTTAAGATGGCATAACTAGGAAATCAGAATGAGGATTTCAAAGTTAATTCATCTTTGGAGAAATATAGATACACTTTTCTCTTAATATTCCACATCCACACTCCCCAAAAAGATTTGTTATTAAGCGCAAGCTCAATTAAGAACTCTCCCCCCATGTGGTGTTATTCAATAAAGAACAACTACAAAGCCTAACTCGGACAAACAATTTAATGTATCCAGTTTTCTTTGTTTACAATCTCTTTTCCTTAGCCAATTTTTTGGAAAAGAGTATATGATTTTTGAGCTTATGGAAACCCTAAAAATCATATAATCAAAAATTTCTTGATCGTGAGAAAAAGCATAACTTTTGTAACATGACATAACTTTGCATCACTACCTAGGTAATGGAAAAGCTATGGATTACAATAAGACTGAGGTAGACAAATCAAGTATTGCAATCATCATTAATAATTATCTAAAAAAAACTTTTATAAATAAAATACAGTAGTACATGCTGAAAAACTCTAAAAAGCATGAAAAGGCAAACTACTTTTAGATATAGTTTATATTCCTTAGGCAAAAGTAAGAAAGAGTTCGCACAAGGAACCAACTAATCTAATCTACTAAGAAATGAAAACAAACAAAGGATTAACTCTATTCACTGCCAGTGGTGTTTTCTAACTCTTCAGAACTGCTACAAAATGCCATGGTAAGATCCATCCCATATTTGAGATCAAGATGTTTTGAAGCAATTAGATCGAGTTGTTTATGTAGACAAATAACATTATCTTCAAGACGTTTCTGTCTTTTGATAACAATGTGAAGTAGGCTCACGACTTCATTGTTGTTGCTATTGTGAGTTTCTTCTTGCAGAATGACTTGATGCTTCATCACCCTGGTTATCACTATTTTTGCATTTGTTAACATTAGTTAACATTTTGCTAATGGAGCTATGAAGAGTGACTGAGGCTCACCAAACAATTTGCCCGAGGGTTTAACATTGTAAAGATCACAGATCCTTCCAATAAGACATGAAAACCCAAGGTTTTTGCCATTACGAGTCATCTCCCTCATGTAATATATAATCATATCACACAAGTTTATTTCTCGACCGCTCCTTAATAGGCGGTGGAGTAAAACCAATTGTTAATGTACGCCATAATTCACGAACCTCGATAAACACAAACAATTACGTCTTTAATGTGTTTACCGGCTTTGATACCAATTGAAACAGCAGGGGTACCGAAATACAACCAACTTTTCGTTTGGGCTCGTGAGTCTTATGGTAAAATATAGACGATCTCAAAAATCAATTTCAAATCTGATAACTGGAGTGGGATCACAAGTGATCGGTCCAACTCAAGATAAATCTTGGCAAATTCCCTTGATGGATTATGACCAACTCGACGGTTATTAATAACGTACTTCCTGTATTTGCTTTAATATATAACCAGAGAATATAATGCGGAAAGTAAAGCACACAAGACACCAGAGATTTTTTTAGCGAGGAAACTACGACCTGTAGGAAAACCTCGGGACCTCGTCCAGATTGAACACCACACAATACTAACTGTCTACAAACACTAGCCTACTATAAGACTTCGGTCTGGGATGTCACAGAGACCAACTCAAGCCCTCCAAGCGAATTGGCTATTGTCACACTCCTTACGTCTCTAGATCCCGCACAGATCGTCACACACTTGATTCCCCTAGCTGGCGTCCTTTACAGGCTTAGGAGTTGCTTTAACCGCTGTTAAAGGCTTGTGTTAATCATTCCGGCTTTGCAACCTCAATTATCAACTGTATATTTGAACTGTCATCTTCAGTTTGACATACACAAAGTGACTTCCTTAGGATTGCTCCAGGTCATACGAAAATCTACTTACAAGTGGGGGCTAACAAGTAGACCGAGTAAATATGCCCAACTTGTCTCTACCTCAGTTGTAAAATAATCACTTAAGAAACTTATACAACTGGAGCTAACTAGGTCTTACAACACTGAGTGCAGCCGTGCGTTGCTTCCATTCAACCTTGTATGTAACGTATCAGTTCTTGAATAACCTTATTGCATAAGAGAAGGACTATGGAATATACAAGAACGTGATCAGGTTACCAAGGTTACATGTTAATCTAATAACAACCACAAAGGTACGTTATCTCCTACCTGTGCTTCCCAACTCTCAAGAGAAGTCTTTATAGTCGTTAGGTAAATCCCACAGAGGAACTGCTACCTAATACATGATGACCATACCACAACAAGCTTACACCTAAGTGTAAAGAGTTTACGATCAATTCCACAGAGAAACTTCACGTATGCTTAATGCTTGTGGTTTTCGTTCTTTAACCCTCTATTTATAACACTCAATAAGATAGGTTGCTAAGGAATAAAACAATTAGTTTCTTAACCTACAAGTTAGCAAGGGCCCGTGTAAACAAACCCGTTACTTAGCTTGCACACAAAGAAACCCTAGATTTATCTCAATTGGAAATATTTAAACATTTATCTGCCAAGTGTTTTGTTAGCTCAAAAACACTTCAAGTTAGAGATCCAAGAGACCAGAGATAATCTTTATCGTATTGACACATTGAGATTCGTTAGATGGACCACATAAGTGTTTTCACCTGAAAAACATATGTACCGTCTCTGGGTACTTTTGTAATGCTCGAGATCAAAATCGAACAAAACGAGCCTAAACCAAGTCAATGGCCGTTCACGTCTTGCTTCGGTCAAAGAGAGGATGAGGTTGGTCTAGGGAGGGAAACAATGAAAGAAACTTGAGATCAGATTGAGAATGTGTGTTTCTGGGTGTGAGAGTTCAAGATCTCCGCCGTGAGGGTGACTGGAGATCTGCAAGGCTAGAAGTGTGTTGAATTGCTCAGGTGTTTGCTCTGAAGCTCTGGTATATTCAGGTGTTCTGAATGTTCTGGAAAGATGTTCTTCTGCCTTGGAATATAGAGGAGGCCTCTATTTATAGTGTTGAACTCACCCTTATCTCTCGACAGAGAAGATGGAAGTCATGAAAGAGTGGAGGAGTGGAGGACATGAGTTGTGCTCTGTAACTGCTAGAGTCGTGTAGAACATGTCCACTCAGCACCACCTTCTCGTAACTGTCCATCATCTCTATCAGTTTCTTTCTAACTGTCGTAGACCGCCAGACCAATACGCCTAAAGTTATCCCCCCATGTGATGTTTTGATATCTCGAGTGGTATGCAGATATTGCATGGTTGTGTTGAGTTTGAACATCGTCGTGTGACTATGACTCTGTGGCCAACATGAGTGTGGCGCTTTAGAGACGCACATAGTGGACGTATAGTAGCAGCCAAGGCCAGGGACTCATGGCGCCATGGATATGGCGCCATCGTGTAGCAGCAACGACCTTGGCCTTGGGCCAAGGTCGGATCTCGTGGCGCCATGCATCATGGCGCCACAACATTTGCACTACGGTCTTGGCCACTGGCCAAGGTGGTAGTTTTGATATGGCCAAGGCCAGCTTTGTGGTGGCGCCATAGTTTATGGCGCCATGGTCTGGGAGACCACTGCCTTGGCCATTGGCCAAGGCCAACTTTGTTGTGGCGCCATGATTTATGGTGCCATGCCTAGGGGATGATGCCTTGGTGTCTGACCAAGGCTAATCTTTTCGTATTCAGGCTATGCCACTTTGGCTATGACGTATTTGTGCACTTGTGTTATGGCGTATTCGTGTGCTTGCGCTATATCGTGTTGTAAGTCATGGCGTGCTTATCCATGTTATATTAGACCATTATGTGTTTAGAGTGTGGTCTGCCTAAGTGTGTTTAGGCTGTTGTATGTTTCCCAGAGAGATCTGGGCAGGCCTGGAGATGCGGTACTTCTGAGGTTTTCATTGAGACCCGGATGTCGAGTCATACTTTAAGAGGAAATCCGTGAGGATGTGTCTCTGTTAATTCTCCACCACATACCATTGAGCAATTTAGTTCTGATATCGAGGAATTCGAGGCGATGTCGACATGAAGTAAATTGATGGGTCTACATGCTGGTTGGGTTATCGGTACTGCACCATGATATTATCCTCTCCACCGGGAGTTATAAGAGAGAACTCATAGAGACTATATTCAGCTCGTAAAATAGGTTGCATTCTGAGCTATAGAGATGCGCCTGAGTTGGCAATTGCTTTTAGGTAAGGCATAGTCAGAGAGTTGTTTTACATTTTTGTCCCTCTTCTATTTTTCACCATCTACATTAAGTCCCCTGGTTAGTGTGGAACAATAATGTTTCATACTAAGCACCAGATGGTGAGAGCAGTTTTACCGATTTTAGGTTTTCATAATGCCAACATAGCAGAGATTCATAAATAATTTAAATCCTAATGCAAATCACCACGAGGCAGGATTAAAATAGGTTTATGTTGGTATGCAGTGTAGTTGGCTATTTTTTTTTTTTAAGGTGAAGTAAGATGGGTGGTGCCATGGTGGGGCACTACCATGGCCAAGTACGGAGGTAAAAGGGCCACGACCACGACACTATGGCCATGGCATCGTGAGCAAGTAGGATAGCGGGATGGAGGTTCATGGTCGTGGCGCCATGGTGGCCACGACCAACCCGCGTATTTTTGTGTGTGTGTGTGTGGCGCCATGGGCTTCACGGGGCCACAACCTTCTGTGGCGCCGTGGTTTTTCTAGGGAAGGGCATGCTACGCCTAGCGGGATTACCAGTATTATGTATGTGAATACATACTTAGGCTAGGTCTTAGCCAAGAAAATAAAAAGAAAGAAGAGGTTTTACCCGTTTTAGCAGAGAACTTTTCCTCCTTCTTTCGTTGTCGTGATCAGGTCCTTGTTTCTCCTTGACCGTCTCCACTTGGCGAGTGGTTCTGCAATTAGTTAATTTTCTCAGCAGCGCCTTTGGTGCAAGCTTGGGTGGCGTACTCTCCAGTGAGCAAGAAGCGGCTATTGATGTTCAAAGTTGAATCTGTAGTGCTGAGTGAGGTGGAACACTGACACTTTACGAGATAATGACCAATCCAGTGGTAGTCTGCAGTAGCAGTTGGTAGAGAGACACCGGGGAAGTCGATCACATCCTTGTTCATGACGTAGATCTGAACGTCTCCTGTTTTGGTGTAAAACATGTGCCTTCCCGTCTTATATATCTTCTTAACGTGTTTATTGTGGGGATCCCATACTCTCGGTATCCCCTCATAGAGAATTCCTCCAAAGCAAAATGATTGCGCCAAGTACCCAGTCGTTGAAGAGGGTGTTGGAGTTAAAATAGGTGAACTACTTGATGAAGATGTTTACCTCGCCGTCTTTACTGAGTAGTAAAGTTCTAGGAGTATTTCGTCGTGAATTCTGACAGTTCGCGTCTTGCGTGTTTCCTGGTGTTTGCGTCATATCTCCTAACTCACTTGTTGTATCATTATGAAATTTTGACATATGGTAGTAGACATCCAGGGGAGTATTGTTTCCACAAATCTCTCCGAGGCTCCTCGTAGATTTTCTGCAGTATTTGACGTGGTCTTGCACATGATTCCTGACTGGGCGTCTCGCGTGTGCTGTAGTGTTTGTGTCGTATCTCCCAATTCCCTTGCTTGATTAGCATAAAATTTTAGTATGTGCTGGAAGACATACATAGAAAGGTTGTGTCCGAAAATCTTTCCGAAATCCCTTGTGGATTTCTCAAACTGGCTGCTTCTTCCCAACGAAAATTGTTGGCGCAACAAATTCTGACAGCTTTTCTTTTCCCCAATGTTCACGTCATATTTCTCAAACCACATGGAGTTATTGTATGAAATTTTACCACATATTTGTAGACATTAATATGGAGTTTGTGTACGAATTTGACCCAAAAATTCCTCGCGAGCTTTCCGCAGCAATCGTTTTGGCTTCAAACATACGTTCTGCCCACTTACTTCGTCGTGTATTGTAGGGTTTACGCCATATCTCTTAAACCACGAACTGGGTTGCTATGTAATTTTAGCACACAATAGTAGACACCAGCAGGATGATGGTATCCCAAAATCACCCTCAGATCTTTTACCAATATTCCGCATTTCTCATTTTTGTGAAGGTCGTCGTACAACGAACTTAGTGTGTAGTCGTGAGCACGCCTTTGTTTGTCTCCAGAGTAGGTTTGCTTCATGGAGATCCAAAATAAACTAACTTCTCCACAAGATGGTTTATATTATTTGATTCGTAACTAGCGTTGAGGCTGTAGGTAATGGTGTTGATCCAGAGGGTTAATGAAGACTGAGAGGACGTTTTGTGGAGTCATAGAGGTATATTGTGGTGAAAACATCTTGTGGGGCTAGGGTTAGGTGAAATTCTTATTGTAAGAGGAAGGTAGTTTTCTATTTTGTAACGCTGTGGGAATTTTTTGTGAAAGGTGTTTCATGGCTCCGTGAGCACGGAGCCACAAGAATAATTTTAATGGAAGGTGTTTCGTGGCTCCACGAATGCGGAGTCACGGAGATAGTTTTGGTAGAAGGAATCTTGTAGCTCCACGACTGTAGAGCTACGAGAATATTTTGTGGTGGAAGGTGTGAGGCTACAGGAATATTTCGTGGTGGAAGGTATTCGAGAATTTGAAACTTGTGAAGGTCTAGTGAGACAAATACCTTTAATCCCCGTATCAAGATTCTTGCTCGCACACCGCTTGCTCCAGAAGCTTTAACTCTGATTGCATAGTGATGACTGCTCCTTCTAGCATGTTGTGGTAGAATTTTAGGTGAACATGTATTATGTAGGAAGTCTTTCCCATTCTACATCTATTGGCGCATCTTTTGAAGTCCTTACGCTTGAAACACTCCACTTTGTCATCTTTTTGAATCTGGGTTGCCACCGAAGGATGTTGGATACTCGTTGCTAGTGATAACTGAGAGGAGCATCAGAACCATGATACTGCTAGCTTGCTCGAAAGATGAAGACTTGGTGGCGTTGCTACCATGAAGATTCTGCAAAGATATGAATCCTGGCGTACGGAGGTCCCTCAAAGGTTTCTGGTGGTTTTCAGGTTTCTGTAGAAGCGTCGGTAGTGATGTCGGCGTTGACTGGAGTTCTTAGATCTTCCTTCCTTCGAAAGACCTGTAGCGGATAGTCCCCTGCTGCATGGATGTTTCTGCTCGAGTAGGTCCTTCCATAATGATGAAGCGCTTTGGTAGAGACAGGGGCATGTCTGTTGTACCTTATGTTTCCTTTGACAAAATTTCACTGGCAGCCAGCACTCCTAACGGTGTTCGGTGCAGTGAAGAATGGATGTGGTGAAGAGTCCCCAGCCATGTTCTGGGATATCTTATCGACGTCTTTTGTTGGGCTCAACTTTCCTCGTGCAGGAACGTGTTGTTCGTCGACTCCCTCCAACATTCTCGTGTATTGGCCTTTCGGAGGTGGTAAAGGCTCGAGTAAGCAGAACATTCTCTTTAGTTGTTGAGAATCACCGGGTAATCCGGTTGTTCCATTCTTGTCCACACGTCTAACAGCTCCAGTACTTCTTTGAAGATAATGAGTCTGGGAATCTTGTATAGGCTTCGCACTTCTCGCTGTTGTTGTTGCAGATCTGGATCTTGCGTTTGAGTCACGTTCTTGTTCGATACCCTTTGAGTCATATTGTGTCGATACCCCTTTGTCTAACGCGTCTCCTATTATCACGAGCTTCCTCAATCCTTAGCTTATTGGATCGTTCTATAACAAGATGGGGACGGTTGCCGTCGATCGTTTTGCAGCCTTGTAGAGCTCTTAGCATGTTTGAGAGCGTCGTAAAAGGGTTCAGGAATCATCCCGTCGATATAAAGTTCGAATTCTGAACTTCTTCCAGTGAGGAGTATCCCATGGGAGAGGGGTCTCCTGGATAAGAAGGTTGGTGTGGACGAAACACAGACGCGCCTCCTTTTCTGGTTGAAGTGGTAACTTTGGGAGTCCCCATGTCTCGTCGTCATTCTCCTGGTGGTGATGGGGTTGTACGTCTCTTTAGTGTTTGTTGGTAAATCCTTTGTTGTCATGGGTGTTTGTTGGTAATCCTTTTTGAAATAGTTTCATTTTTAAAGTGCTGAGACGATTAAAACATACAAGCAATGTACACAGAGAAAGAGAGAAAGTGCTGATGGATCAAAATCATCTATCAAAAATCATCATGGTGATTCGTTTCTTCTTTTCTCTTCTCTCTGATCTACTCCCTCACTGGATTTAGATTTTCGTCTCTTCTTTATCTTTGATCTTTTCCTACATTGGGTTTAGATTTTCGTCCCTTCTCCCTTATTCACACCATGGTGTTCGCAAAATCAGATTCTTTGATTTTAAAATCAAAATCTTTTCAATTTTCTTGGATCTCTAAGGGGAAACTCAATCAACTAAAGGTCTTAAAAAGATTTCGAGGTATCGCTAATTGGGTTATGCTCCCAGAGGACTCGTTAGGATGTTGTCTTCAATCATTCTCACTGCATTTGATGGGTTACAGAATAAATAACAAAAGTGGACTAGAAGATTTCATCAAACAGTTGTATTGGTTAAAGTTTTGTCTAATGCTAATGGGATATACATGAAATCTCATTGACAGAACCTTCAAAGGAACTAAAAGCAAGATTTATCTGTATTCCATGTGGTGATGATGGCTATATCTGGAAAAAATTCTGGATGAAGCTAAACCCTACAAACACATTAGTGGAACAAGTGAATCTTGGGGATCAAGATTTTCCTCCATTGCCAAACACAAAGGTAAGTGAGGATCTTTTTAATCCTTATTCACAAGGTATTGTTGTGGAAATTCTAGGATACAATCATGGATGGTTTAGAATCGCGAAAGCTATCTCGAATCATTTTAATTGGAGGGGTGAATTGGGTCTTCGTCCAATTAACGGGAAAACAACGTTTTTCAATTCTCGTTCTTTGGAAGTTCACAATTCCCTACAGCAACCTGTGATCATTCGTGTGGGTAAATCAAACGTGTTACTGAAAAAAATGGGAAGCTTCTGATTCTTTAATCATGCCAGTAAACTCAAATCAAACTGACCATTGGATTGGCATTAGAGGTTTACCACTACATTTATGGGAAAAACCAGTATTACACAGGATCTGCTCACAATGGGGTTCTCTGATGGATGTTCATCATAACACTTTGAATCACTCTATTTTAAGTGTGTGTAAAATTCAAGTAAATTGTAACCCTCTCAATATACCAGCGGTAGTCAAGTTCTCAGACTACTGGTTAACAATTGAATGGTTACCAGAATTACCCCAGAGACGGAAAGTGCATTCTGATCAACATCAAAAGAATGTGGCTTATCATCAAATCTCTGATCAGCAGTCATATCAAGCTCGTCATAGTAATCATGATGATCAGGGATCTTCGAAGCTAGTGGATAGGTCTACAGTCAAGCCTAAGAGTCAACAGTGGTTATTCCACCAGCTTATTATGTCGCAGATAATGCACAGTCAATCCGTCAAGGGTTTGAGGATTTGAATATTTCAGCTGCTAGCTCAAAGGAAAAAATCTTGCCGCCAATTTCTACGGGTGAGAAGAATTTTCAAAATTCAAAAGTTTTAAATCGTTTTAATTTGGGCGGTAGCTCGGTATGGGGTGAAAATCCTCTTTTTAACACTGAGTCAGCTGAAAAAAAGGTTAAATCTTCAACTCAGCTTGCTTGGAACAGCAAGTCAGACTCGGGTTCGGATCATGATATGGACCAAAGGGTAAATCTGAATTCGAGAGGGGTTTTCGACTCGGATTCGGTTCTTATACCCGGCCATGACCCGATCAACTCAGGTAATGCGGATCATTATAGGGGCAAAAAGGTGCTTATAGGCCCATTGTGCGAAAGGCCGTGTAAGAGGTATAATATCAAGCCCACCCATAATACCCACGAACCTAGTACGTTGGATTTATCTTCGATTCCTGTGGTAAATGATGATCGAGAACTGGATTGGAGGAAAGTATCGAATTCGGGTGTGGATGTTGACCCAAATTTGGATGCTCGACTGGTCCAGGATCCATTAACTACGGAACCGTTAGATGATTCCTCGGGTTCTAAATATCATCAAGTGTCTTCATCACCGTTGGATTTCAACGTTCAGAATTTAAATGCAGCAATTCTAACGGCGAATTCACAAGGGGCAAATATCTCCAGCTCTCACTCACAACCTAATTCAACTTCAGCTATAGAGGAAGGTATTAACACTTTGGTAAACTTCCATTTAGCTTTTAACATGAAGCTGGGTATAGATTGCGAAACCACTATTTCAAGAGAAATCTGCAAGGATATGCTAGTAAAGCTAAAACAATCTGAGCCAGATCAACACAATGCTGAAAATAATTGTGATGGTTTCGATAAGTTTGATGGAGACACAGATGATGAAAATTGGGAATCTGAAGAAGCAAGAGGCACCGTTAGCTTGGATGGTACAGGTATGGTGGTCAGGATTAGTGTTCACTGGAAGACCTAGTTTCATTATGGCTAAGAAATTACAGGCTCTTAAGCCTATTATCAAGCAGTGGGGTAGGGAAACATTTGGTTCTCTCCAAAAAGAAGTGGACAGACTTGAAACTCTAATAGATGTGTATGACTGTCTTGAAGAGATTGATACTTTGAATGAAGAAGATTTTGCTGCAAGAGAACAAACCAAGTTAGACCATAAGAAAGCTTCTTTTAATCTTACTAGGAAGTGGTTCTCCAGATCTAAGGGCCAATGGCTAGCTGATGGTGAAAGGAACTCTAAGTTTTTTCACAAAACTGCTTCTTACAATCAGAAGGTTAATTCCATCAATTCTCTCGGGATAAATGGCATAATGTCACATGATAAAAACTCTATTAATGAAGAAGCAATGAGGTTCTATGTTGAGTTGTTCAAAGAAGATGTGAAGGTGAGGCCTACTTTCAGTGACCTAGAGCTGCCTAGTCTTAGTGTGGCTCAAAGTATTATGGTTGAAAAGCCTTTTGAAGAAGAAGAAGTTAAGAAAGTCATTTGGGGTTTTGGTACAAATAAGTCACCAGGTCCAGATGGGTTTACAATGGAGTTCTTTAAAACTGTCTGGGATATAATCAAAAATGATGTTATGGCTGTTATGAAGGAGTTTGAACAAACTGGAAATTTGGATTGGAGGTTGAATTGTACTAATATTATATTGATACCTAAATGTGATGGGGCAGTTATTATGCACAATTTTAGACCAATAAGCCTAATTGGTGGCATTTATAAAATCATTGCAAAGCTTTTGGCAAATAGAATGAAACAAGTTATGCCTTCCATTATCTCAGAATTCCAGGGTGCATGTAGGGGGAAAAACCCCTCGGAACACGTGTCTCGCATCCAAGAAGCCTAACCACTTCGAGAGGATCAGCAGTGAAACCTCGGATTAGCCCAAATAAGAGGTCATACACGAACGAAGGAGAAGACTCGAAAGGAAAGGATTCGGACCACGGCGAGAGGCCGAAGACCAAGAATCAACTTCGGAGCGTCACCGCCTTACTCGACAGGGACTGACACCACCACGATTGAGTCTCTTGTCCTATTAGCTGTAAACCACCCAAGCTCGGCCTATATAAGGCGAGCTTGGAAAACTTTGTAGGGGTTGGATTCTTTTTGGGTTGAACCTAAGCGGCAAGAGGGAGATTAGGTCTGTATCTCCTCTGGTTCCTTAGGGTTATATTCATGTAATCACAACATTGAAATATACATAAATAGTTATACATTTAACCTTTGATGTTATATGTTTTCAATCTTTAATTACTGTTCTGATTACCTTCGGTATTGTTCTTGTGGTCCTCACACCATTGAATCTCAACTTAAGTTACTGCAATGTTGTACGGATCGGCCGATCCACCCGAGTAACTCGGTATGAACTCAGGTATCGGTGATTGGCCGATACGAGTAACCTTACTCGGTCCTTAATATTAATAAGCATTTACTCGGCGATTTTATTCGGATCGGATCGGAGTGGATCGGGTTAGATCGGCCGAGTGGATCGTTTCAAGGGTAAACAATAATAATCTAACAAACCTATTTATGGGAGATTGAACCCTAATTGGCAAAAACCAGCATCCAGAATCGAGCGGAGGAAAAGAATAAGAAGTTGAAGAAGATAGGAAGATGAAGGGAGTGAATTAGGGGGTTTGGGTATAAAGAAGAAGGAGAGGAGGAAAGATGGAAACGGGTTTTGAGATTCTTCGTTTTTGATCTGATGCAAATGAAGAAGAACCAGAGAAGAAGAAGAAACAAACACAGAAATAAAATCAGAGAATAAAGGTTTAAGGAGATAAGGTCGAAGAAGATAGGAAGGTTAAGATTAAGTTAGAGAAAAAACAGATAAAATATTTGATGATATTATGTTCACGGGATTTTAGGAGAAAATACATCATAAATTTTGACGGCCAGATGCGAATCCTAGAAAATATTGAGTACGTGGCTATTTAATTGTATCTGATATAAACTATTACATTAATTATGGGGATCGCCGAGTAACTCGGCTTGGCTCGCCGGGAATCGGGGATCAGACCCCCACCGATCCGGGGCCGATCCCCGATACGTACAACATTGAGTTACTGTATGTATGAGTAGATCTGATGGATATGGTATCATTAGTACCTATGCAGATTTTCTACTCGTACAGTTTGGCGCTAGAAACAGGGACGATTAAAACAACTTAGGGTTTGCCTGTGATTTTTCGGGTTTTCAAATTTTTAGCATATTTCTTTATCTTTTCAAAAGATTTTCAAAGGCTTGTTTTTCTCAAAAGAAGCTCCTGTATCTTAAGCATCTAAAAGAACCTTAAAGGCTTTAGCATGCTTAAGAGTTTTCTGAGCACAACATCAGATGATGAAATCATCCATTAAAGAGTTTCAAAACCTTCGTTCGATGAAGCCAACTTCTAAAAAGGGGTAGTTTATTCTCGTCTTAAAATGCTTAACAACGGAATCTAGCCCTACGAAAAACGATTACAAATTCATGCTATACCTAAAAATTCATTTTAGGGTTTTCAAATTTCATGCTATATTTGGGATGAATTTCCATAAGAAAAACTGATGAGGAAGATGATTCAAGCTAAAAGACAAAATAAGTAGTTAAGGATATACCTAAAAAGGGCATATACGACTTATATTTCGTCTGAAAAATCCGTTGCAGTGTACAGACTTACATGGCCGACAAAGTACACTGCGCTAGCCGCCTTGGACCTCACGGGTTTTTTGTTTTTTGACAGGTCATATCCAGGATGGCTTCAAAATCGGATCAGGCTCCGAAGCAGCGAGTAGGATCCTCGAAGCAAGGGACCGGATCATCAAGACAACATTTCACTAGATTCTCGACAAGTAAAGGGTTATCCCCCGAGGTGGCGGCTAGCACAGCCCAACACAGGGAACCAGTAAACGAGAACGAGGTATATGTAGAAGACTTAGGCCCCGAGGGAGAAGGATTTCCAGAGGCAGAAGAACCACCCCAACAACAAATACAAGAAGAAAATGGGGAAAACGACGAAGAAGAGGACGAAGCGTCCGATCCTGACAATGAAATGCCTGAGCACCGGCCTACCGAAGAAAATACGGCAAGAGCTGCACGATTTAGAAAATTAATCTTGAAAAACAGAAAAATAAAAAAGCTAAAGAAGCAGCTGGCCGAAGCAAACAAAAAGGTAGCAGAAAAATCGGCATCCAATTACAGAGGAAGCAGCGAAGGATACTCTCGTCCAAACAACGTATCTCAGCCGAAGGAACCCTCCGTATCCAAAACGAACATCAAGACCAAGGGCGCCAGCCGAGGTCAAGGAATCACGGTATCTAGCAAAAAGACCGAGCCTCCAGCGTCCTCGAAGGCAAGCATATAGATATCCAGCGAAGGTAACCCAACGAAGAAGGATGCCGAGGCAAATGCCCTACAGCAAGTAATGATGGATCAAATCAAGGCAATCCGAGCAGAACTTTTTGACAACCGAATCCAATCAAGCGACAGGATCAAGTTCACTCAAGCTATGAATGACGTCAACTGCTCTCCGCTAAGTTCGGAAATCCTTTCATTGCCAATTCCAGTAAAATGCACGATGCCCACCTTCACCTCCATCTTCGACGGTTCGGGAGACCCCACCATACATGTCAAAATGTATCTCCGAGTCTTTCTGGCTTACGCCAATAGAGATGAAGTGCTTTGCAAATATTTCCCCTCTAGCTTAAAGGGAGAAGCTCTCGCCTGGTACGACAATCTCGCAGCTGGCTCGATCTCATCCTTCGAGGAACTTTCCAAAGTTTTTATACTGCACTTCTTGTACAACAATTCCTCCAAGCCTGGAGTGGAGAAACTATTCAGCATTCGGGTACGCCAAGGAGAGTCGACCAAAAGTCTAACAAGCATATGGACCGAGCAGTGTGTAGAGGTGGAAAATGGAGCTACGAAAAAGGATAAAGTAAGAGCATTCCTCAACGCCCTAGACAAAGATCACCCTCTATACGATATCATTGACTCTTCTCAAAGAACCTCGAGACGCTACAAGACCTTCGAAAATACCAAAAGGAGCGAATTACCTTGGAGGAAATAAAAGAACAAGCAGCACTGGGTAAGGAAACAATCTTAAAGCAGGTCCACTCAATAAACAACTTATCGCTCGAAGAGCGAGGACAAGCAATGAACACTCACTTCGGGGACCCGTCGAAGCGAGAAAGACAAGATGATAACGGTCGATATGGGAACGAAGGTAAATTCGGTGACGGAAAGTACCATGATAACAGAAAGTACAATGACAACCGAGGAAACAACCCTCGGGGAGAGTTCGAAGGGAACAGCAGCCAGCAAGGACAAGGAAACAGAAAATTCGGGACGACTAAACCAGGATTTCCTGCATTTCACGATAGGAAACTTCCAAAGCTCTGTGTGCCCATCAAAGACGCTCTTCGGATCATCGAGCAGTCTGAATTTGCCGGCGAGATCAGATACCCCCGAAGTAGGGGAAACCAGCCGAAACACACTAAAAATTCAAGGGAATACTGCCAATTCTACAAGTTTTACGGACATACCACCGAGGACTGCGTTACGGCGCAGGATCAGATTTATTTCTTTATAGCCAGAGAACAATTCAAGCACCTTCTAGAGCTACCTAAACCACCCCCAAATCAACCACAACCTAAGGAGGAGCCAAAGCACGAAGCTTATGTGATTACGATCGATAGGGATATTCCAAGGTTTGGAGCTTGCAATTCCATTGTTCATACGAAGGGACTAGAAGGGATCCAGACTGGACGCATCCACAAAAGGGACCTTGAGGGCAAAGAGATACTTAGTGTGATCACAAAGAATCGCTTAGAGGAGTGGCAGAAACAGCCCGTGTTCTTTTCGGCAGCAGACATCCCCAATGAGGGAAGAGCTCACAATGATCCTTTGGTCGTCACCCTTCAAATGGGAAAGATAGCAATGCCAAAAATACTGGTGGACCCTGGGAGTTCTGTAGACATACTTTTTGGACAAACATATGACAAGATGAAGGGAAAGAAAGCCGCCTTGGTGCCCTCAACATACAACATATTTGGTTTCAACGGAAAACCATCAACACCTCGGGGAGAGCTAATGATAACAATTCGTGCTGGCAGCCAAAAGCAGCCAACCCTATTCTGTGTGGTGGACATATGCTCTCCTTATAACGCTATCGTAGGAAGGCCATGGTTGCACAACATCATGGGCGTCGCATCCACCTTGCACCAAAGAATCCGGTTTCCAACCCCAAGAGGGATTGCGGAGATCCCAGGTGACCCTACCGAGGCTCGTGCCTGCCACGAAATAGATATTCAAGCAAAGGAAGGTAATGAGGAACGTTTGGGGCAAACCAAGTACCCAAGGATATCTGACGAAAGTATAACAAAATTCATAACTGACACCGAAGCTGGGATGCTAGGCGCGAAGCAAGACAGCAGCGAAGAGAGCCAGCATCTCGAGAACCGAAAACAGTTCCTCGTGGCAGCAAGAAGTCTTCAGACTCCGTACGAACAATCAGGCGAGTCGTGCGAAGGCAAGAACATCCAGCAAGAACCCTTCTGGGCGGGACCATTTGCCATCGAAAAACAACTTGATAACGACACGTATAGCTTGATCAACCTCGAAGGCAAGAGGTTAAAACCCCCAGTGAAGGGAAAGCACATGAAACACCTAGTTTGAGAACGTAATTTCTTTTGTAAGCAGTATTCGAAGAGATTTAATAAATAAAAATAGCACTCATTGATGCAACTCCTTTCGGAATCAAACTCCAGATCCTGTCAAGGCAGGTAAGAAACCTCCTGACTAAGAGTCACCACAAAGGCTGTAACGCCAAAGGCAAAAATCGCCAAACAGGCTGTAACGCCAAAGGCAAAAATCGCCAAACAGGCTGTAACGCCAAAGGCAAAAATCGCCAAAAAACATAAAGACCTCGAATAACAGGCACAGAGCCGATGACCATGTAAATTGTAAGGGCCCTACGAGTTATATGGCACGGTCCTCTACCCACAAGACACCCCGATTAGCGGTGAGCACTTTGAATCAAGGCTACAAAAGCTAGCGATGCATTCGTACTCACTACCAAACGGCCACGAGGACTTCATGTTCCCGGGCGCCGAGGGGACGATAAAAGGGATTAACATCTACCTATAGAGGAAGATGGAACCCCGAGGCAGTTAATCCGCTTGCATTTACAAGCGAATCTCAGCCAAGGGACCTCCTCCAAAACAAAAAGCAGCCCTGAGGAGGGGCATAACAAATAGAAAAATAAATTCTTCATATATATAGCTGCAGGGCATGAGGTGTGACAGCAAAAAACGCGTGTATAAACAAATGACGCGGGCACAGCTAAAAAAGGAAAAGCATAAGTACATATATCAAAGGCTATAGGCTATCTTTTGAACAATCGGCACCATCACGAGGATCATCCTCGGGAGCATGAACGGATTCGCTCGGGCCATCACGAGTACCTTCGGTAGCATCACCAAGATTCCCTGAATCATTACCTTTAGCATCATCATCGTCATCACCACCACTAGACACCTTCAAAAACTTTTCCAATAAACCCCTCTTCCGAAGCTCATCTCTAGCTAAGGCCACATAAACCTCCTGAGGGAGTAGGTACTCATCAATGGGAGAAACAACATCCGAGTCGCGTGCTCCTATAGTGCCATAAGTAGGAGGTTCAACACCAATGGTCCTGAAAAGGGAGCGACCATGCTTTCGACAGGCCATACTGGTGGCAAAGGCAGTAGTTAGAGCGGATTGGGAAAGAAGTTCTTCTACAGCTTGACCATGCCTTAACTCATGGTGCACAAGGGAAAAACCAATCACCAGGCCCCTCACACTCGCCTGACATTTAAGAAGAAGTTCCCATTCCTTGGATAGCAGTTCAGCATGATTTGCCACTTCTTCAAAACGACGCTTGCGTTCGAGCTCAAGCTCTTGAGAAAATCTAACTGAATCAGCAGAGCGACGTTGGCGTTCTTCGGATAGTTCTTGGGTCAACTGCCTAACCCTACTTTCAGCCTCCAACTTTCGTTCGGATTCAGTAACCAGCTGACTCGAGGCATCATCCCTCGCTGCTTCGGCGTCAACCACCTGCCTCTTCAAATTAGCTTCGATACCTGAAAACACGAAACACAACATAAGAATAATATGATGACAAAATTCAACCAAGGATGCGAAGAAAGCAAAAAGAATTCGGGGGTAGCTTCCTACTCTCTTTAAAAACCATATATTCAGCAACCTCGTGCTGATTAGTAAAGCGAGGCACCGAGGCATTCTTTCGGATATCCTCAGAAGCAATGGCCCCACTTTTGGCTAATTCTATCGGTACTCATCAACAAGAGCGGCAGTCTGAACGTTCGATTTGTTTGCCAAAGCAAGTTTTCGGCATATATCAATACAACTCCTTTTTAGAACATCATTCTCAGTAACCAAGTCCTTATTAACATTCTTCTGTGTAGACAGTTGCACCTTCAAATCTCTGATTTTCTCCTCTAACCTTTCAATTAAAACCCTACCAGAGGCATTGACCGACCTCTCCGAGCGAGCCACATCTCGCTCTTGCGTCAATCGAGTCACATCTAGTTGGAAAAAATGATTCTCTCGGGACAACATCACGTTCTTATTTCTAATCTCCTCGAGAAGGCGTTCGGATTGATCCCCTCTTTTTCTTTCTTCTACGAAAAGACCTTCGGCCTCTTGCCTTTTCGCTCTGTAATAATCCACATCTTCTAAAGCCCTATCCCTCTCTTCCAACAACCTATCACTATCATAACCCACGTTACTTGAGGCAATCTGAGATGATTGTCGACCCTCTCGAAGTCGATCAATGGCCAATTCGGCCTCCTGATTTTTTCTCTCAAGCTCTTCCAGCTCGCCTTTTCAAAAGCAAGCAGCAAATCTGTTCTTAGCAATACTGCAAAAAACAGATGTAACTAAAACAGCAAAAGAATTAAGGGGCTTACATATCGATCGTTTTTTCGCTTCGGCACTGCGAACCTTTTCCTGCGCCAGTTCCTCTTGCATCTGATGAAACTTTCGCTCATGATACTCGACCTCGCCAGCTTGATAAAAGTCATGAGCCAGAAGACCAGAGGCATGATAGTCGCCCTAGCAAAGTAGTGGAAATTAAGTACAGATTACCAAAATGCTTCTGCGACATCGAAACAGACAATAAAGGGACAACTCACCGCCTGAAGAATTGCCAAACTTTCTTCGTAGGATAAGGGAGGATGACGAAGATTATATTCGGCACGGGGACAATCACCTCCGAAGAGGTCACCAAGCTTCCTGCAGAAATCCGGATCTAAAGGATGCTCTACGGGATCTGAGGCATATGATTCAAAGCGAGTTGAAACCTCGGCAGTAAATTCGCCAGGATTATAATTTTCAAACAAAACTTCCTTAAACCTCTCGGCAGTATAAGATTTCCTATATCTGCAAGAATAACTCGGAGCAGGCGGAAAACTTGAACTTTGTGGAAAACTGGCGACGAGTTCCTTAGAGGAATCCATCTCAACATATGAACCATCCTCTTGAGGAATAAGGAGGTCTGCTGGAGTAACAATTTTCTCTGACGAAAGAATAGAAGGCTCACCAATAGCATTCATAGAAATTACCATCGCCGAGGCAGAAGCACCAAGGGCAGTTCTCGGCGTGAAAGAGGTGTTGCGCTGGAAGTTGGAGAGGCTTCAGTTGAAGAGTTGGGATTTATTTAT
>JAJJMA010257880.1:9143-32444 GCA_023529015.1 Papaver nudicaule | reverse complement strand
TTATTAGTCGCCGGGAATTCTAGCCTTAATGAGTGCACTATCGTTGCTCCTTTTGGCGAAATAAGTACAATTCCTATTCCATTTCCTTCTCTATTTGATGAACCATCAACATAAACCTCCCAACCATCAGGGCTGCACTTCAATAGATCCGGTACTTCATGCTCTCGTTCATCCATGGAGGACGGGATTTCTTCTATTTCTTCCTCTTCATCAATTGGGAAGTCGGCGAGGAAATCTGCAATGACTTGAGACCGCTGTTCGTATTTCGTACTGGACGCCAAACTGCTTAATCTGTTGATTCCACTTGGCGATGCGCCCCACCCGCTGGAAGCTGTGCAAGATAGATTCTATTGGAGTTTTGGTGAGAACTACAATGGGATGAGCATGAAAATATGGACGCAATCGCTGAGATGCAAAAACCAACGCCAGTATCAACTGCTCTATTTTAGTGTAATTCTTCTCTACCCCTTGCAGTGTTCTGCTGATATAATATATAGGTGTTTCTCCGCCTTTGGTTCTTACGAGTACTGCGCTTATGGCGAAAGGTGTAGCAGCGAGATATACTCTAAGTTCTTCGCCGTGTTCGGGTGGCTGAATTGCTGAGAGAGTGGCGAGGTACTTTTTAATGCCCTGAAATGCAGCTTCATGTGCCTCAGTCCAGTTGAATTTTTCTCCTTTCTTCAATGTCTGGAAAAATAGCTTGCACTTGTCGGAGAATCTGGAGATGAATCTGTTGAGAGACGCCAAAGTCCCATTGAGTCGCATAACATCTTTTACGGTTACCGGCGAGGGCATCTCTATAATCGCTTTAATCTTGGCTTGATCAGCTTCTACTCCCTTCTTGGTGACGACATATCCCAAGAATTTTCCTGAAGTTACACCAAAAACGCACTTCGCCGGGTTAATCTTTAGCTTAGTTATGCGCATATGGTTAAATATTTCTCTGAGATCTTCCGCGTGAGTTTGCTTTTTCTTGCTCTTGACCAGCATGTCATCCACGTATACTTCCATCGTCTTCCCTATCCACTTTTCGAACATTTTCTGCGCCATTTCTTGATAAGTAGCGCCAACATTCTTCAACCCAAATGGCATTCGAGTGTAACAAAATAATCCTTTTGTGGAAAAGAAAGCGGTATGCTTCTGATCTTCTTCCGCCAAAGGTATTTGGTTATATCCTGAGTAACCATCCATAAATGACAGCAGCTCGTGACCTGATGTAGCGTCTACAGTCTGGTCAATACTTGGCAGCGGGAAACTATTCTTGGGACAAGCTCTGTTAAGGTCGCTGAAGTCAATGCAGATTCTTACTCCCTTGTTCGTCTTTGGTACTACTACCATGTTGGCTATCCACTGTGGGTATTGCACTGGCCTTATTATACCAGATGCCCTCATTTTGTCAATTTCTGCCTCCACTGCTTCTTTGTAAGCTGGGGCCAATTTCCTTATCCTTTGTTTGAATGGCCTGATCTTTGGATCAATATCTAACTTGTGACATGCTATCGCCGGGTCAATACCTGGCATCTCATTCATTCCCCAAGCAAAGACATCTACATACTCCCTGAGTAGCGCTTGCAATTCTGCCGATTCGTCTTCATTTAGCAGAGTGCCAATTTTTACCATCTTTGGATCTTGATCATCGCCGATATTAACATCCTTAGTAGGTTCCACCGCCGTAAAATGTAGTTCTGGTTCTCCCATCGGCGATGGTTCCTTTAATTGCTATAAGTTATTTTCTCCAGACTTCGCCGAGTCTTCTACTGAATTTACTGAATGCACATACGTGGTTGGGTTGGCGATGAAGTCCAGAATCTCCTGCTCTTTAACTGCTTCCTTGCCGAGCTTCTTTTTCTCTGCAATCTTCGCTTTTCGATTTTCTCGCATTTGCACATCCGCCGAATTGCACGCCTTGGCCACTGCTAAATCCCCTACATACTCCGCAACTCCGAATGGTGTGGGAAATCTCAAACGTTGATGATAAGTAGAAGGTACCCCCTTCAGACTGTGGAGCCATGGTCTTCCCAAAATTGCGGCATACGGCGAGTCGACAACCACAATACAAAGGGTGGTTTTCAAGAAATAATCATCGCAAATATTAACTTTAAATTCGATCTCGCCTTTAGGCTTAGAAGCGATACCATTAAACCCATAAATGTTATAGGAAGAGACTGTCGGCGAGGGTATTTTATCATCTTTCGCCCTCATCGCCTCAAAGGCAGTATTAAAGAGTATGTCCACTGAACTGCCTGGATCAATAAGCACCTTCGGCAACCTGAATTGCTCCATCTGAATGGTAAGAACCAAGGGATTGTTGTGACTTCTTCCTTCTGGAGGAATCTCTTCAGCGGAAAACCCAACGCACGCCTTCATCCACTCTTGCAAAGGCTCTTGCTTAACGGCGACACTACAAATCTCATTTCCCATTCTATCTCGCTTATGCACACGAGATAAAACGTTATCATGAAATTCATCTCTAGTGATCTTTGAGTGTACAATGGAAAAGCAATCTAATTCCAACAAATCCCGTTCAACCTTGACCTCATACACCTTTGGAGCCTGAGCGGGAATGGCCTGAATTGGCTGGACCATGATAGGAGGTGGCGGTGGCAACTCTAATAATTCCTGGAATTTTCCCAAGCGGATGAATCGATGCACTTCCTGCTGTACGCCGGTGCAGTTCTCAGTTGTATGGCCATGAAATTGATGAAATTGAGAGAAGGAATTAGTATTAGTTGGTGGGGCCCTTGGGTTTCCTCTATTATAAGGATATCGGATGTCATCCCTACAATTAGAACTTTCAATCTGTCCGAATGCATCTGTATAGGAGACACGTAGTTTAGGTAGAGTAGCGTCTTGGAAAGGTTGATGGTTGCCTCTGCCAAATTTTCTGTTATCTCCATTATATCTTCTGTCACCATTCCCATTTCGCCGATTATCTCTTCCTCCTCGTCCATAATTTCCTCCTCTATTATCTTGTTTGTCACGCCCCTCATAATTTTCACGCTTCTGCGAGTTCCAATGATGTTCGGCGGTAACTTGCTGTTGATGTTTTTCTGCTTCAGGTACTATTATCGCCGAAGATGGATTATGCACCAATTTCCGCTGTTCAGCCTTCAACCATTCTTTCCTAATTTCTTCTTGATCTTCCGGCGAGAGACTGCTAATCGAGTGAATCTGCTTCGCTCTCTCCTTCTTTAGGCGCAACTCCTCTTCTCGTATTTCTTCATAGTTCATCCATTCATCCTGCATTGCCCTCAAGGTCTGCAAATCCTTCGGCATGTCCCAAAATAACTTCTGGTACAGCTGATCCGTCGTCTCCATACCATTAAGAAATGACCTTATCTTCTCCTTTTCTGATACTTCTGATCCCACTTCACTGCTTGCCTTTCTCCATCTTTGAATAAAACTTTTGTAAGCCTCCATGTGCCTTCTCCTAATATTGAATAACCTTTCCACGCCCGGCCGACTTCTGTTGCTCTGAATAAAGGCACGCAAAAACTTGCATTCCAACTTCTCAAAATATCTGATTTTTCCTTCTTCGAGCCCAACAAACCAAGCTAAGGTCTCCTCTTTGAGTGTAGCGGGGAAAGCCATACACATTATGGGGTCTGACCCTACCCAAGCTGCCATATCTCGCTTATAAGCTTTTAAGTGTTGCGAAGGATCTCCCGTCCCATCATAGGTGGAGGTGAATTTAGGTGTAGAATACTTGGGAGACACGAACCCATATGTGATACACTCATGAAAAGGTGTTTTTTGCACCTCTGATAATGCAACCCTATATTTCGATTCCCTCGAAGATCCACTCAAAGCTTCCACTTTATGCTTTAATCGGCGAAGATCCTTCTTCATTTCTTTATCTACTTTATGCTGCCGTTTAGAGCTGCTGCGGTCTTTGCCATCTTTTCCAGGTACGTTCAACCTCCTGCCTCTCTCATCATATTTCGTTGTTGAATCTGACATTTCTGATGTACTAGTTCCACTCTTTTCAGCTCGGCGAGTTGTATGGGAATTTGAGTAGGAGTGTGCATGAGACCCATGACGAGATGAATGTGTATGAGAGGTATGGCGAGTCGAGTGCGAGTGGGATGCATGACCTTTATTTTGTGCCGCCAACAATTCTCTATGACTCTGAAGTACTGTCTCCATCTGCAATTGCATTTGTCTCTCCATCTGATTAGCTTGCCTGTTGTTGGCCTCAAGGATTTGCCTTAACAACGTTTCTGTAGTATTTGTGGATCCAGTATTATCTGCTATCACTACTGGGCGAGTTACCGTAGCTCCCGGTACTATCGCTCCACCATTTCTGCTAGCCGCTTGTGGAATTTCTGCCGCTATAATTGGTTCTTCCACCATCGCTGGAACTTCTTCCGCCACATGCTGAGTTTCGCCGGCACCTTGCACCAACTGCTGCTGAACATTGGCCGCCACATGTTGAGTTTCGCCGACACCTTGCACCAACTTCTGCTGAACATTGGCCGCCACTCTGCTTCCTGCCATTGCATTTTGAGCTGCTCCCCCTGCATTCGATGTCTCTCCTCTGGTGAATCCTCCGCCACCAATCTGCTCGCCATGCGCATTTGCTTCTGCCTCACTACTGATCCTTCGCAGCATTGAATTGGGCTCAGGTGATCTTTATGCATTCTCTAAATGAGTGATGTCCTCCACATAGACCTCCTCCTGGCGTGTTACTCGCTGAAAAGGTGGTTGCCGAGATGTGCTTGCTAGAAAGGTATATGTTCTACCAACTGGTTCCATTGCTCTGCTTCTAGTGTTGTGACCACTGGGGAATGTCACTGGTGTAGGAGGGATGGGATGTCGAGGAGGCCTACCCGCCGGGGCTTTATCGCTTCTTCCTCTAGGACCCATTCGCCGGATGCCTGTAAAAGAAGACAAACACACATCCTGACAGTATTGCTCTGTTAGTATTGTGGGTAAATGCCAAATAAGTTAGTTGGGTTGCTTTTCAGAATATTGATGAATGAAAGACAAAAGGAACAACTTTAAGTCATGTGATGTGCCGATGATGGCCTAATCATGACAAGAATTGCAAAAATATCCTATGATACTATGATTTCCAAATCAAATGATAGTACGACAGCTGTTTTAGGAAAAAATTTTGAAATGATTTTAGAACACAATTTCCTTCTTGAGTCTACAATTTCTACTACTCGCCGGAAAAGATGCTTTTTGCCGTAAATATATATATCTATATTTGCATTTTCCGATAGGAATCCATACCCAAAAATGACATTTTTCTATCCTCTAAACTGGTTTTCTCCACTGCTCATGTGAAAAAGGTGAAATATGTGATACAATTGCCAAACCAGGCCGACTAACGCTTGTCTATAACCATAATAACACTCAACACAGCATAATTTCCATAAATGGTAAAAAAAATGTCTACTGAAAATCCAGATCCATCGCCATAACATACTAAAAATACTCTATACTTTCTAATCTCAGTAATACTCTACAAGAGAATCCTTATAACAAGCTGCATAGCATACCATATATAGCGAAACAGAAGCAAAATCATGAAGGGATTCTACACAGCGAGCATAACATCTCCAAATAGTATGATAAAGTCGCTGAAACTTAATGGCGAGTTCTAAAATTCATACATCATACCATACATAGAAACAAAGAACATATGATAACATCTCAAATCATACTCAAAATCAAGGAAAAAACAAGTTCAATCCCTGTTTCTAGCACCAAAATGTAACTGTGTAAAATCCCATGGGTTAGATCTTACACAGTCCAAATAACTTATACAAACATACACACAATCATACCTAAACATTCATCTAGCATATAGCATAGGAAATATGTAAGGGAATAAGGTTAGAGATACTTGACAAGATGATTTACTTGGTTCGCCCATAAGTTAGGACTACATCCAAGGATTCCAATAATATAAGTATGATTACAACTCTTAATTACCTTGCCAATCTTCTAAGTGTTTTCTCACAACAAGAACCCTAATTTCAGCCTTGGGCTATAGAGAGCAAGTAGAATACTTTTCCTCTCCCTAGACCAATCCGAAATGTGTCCAACCCCCTTCTTAGAGGCATCTCTCGCTATTTATACAAGATTTACATTAGTGCTAGACAGCTAATACAGACAAGCTACGCTCTGACACTGATTTGTCTCTACTCGCCGACAAAGTATGTCGCCGAGGTAGTATCAATTCCAGCGGGTAAGTCTTCTTGAGGATAAGGATTGCTGACGAGGTTCCCACTGAGTCAACAAGTCAACCCTGACAATCTATCCATTCTGACGAGAAATGAATGCTCAACTACTTCTCACCTACTTATCACCTTCCCACGCTACACCGATCTTACTCCGTTGGTACCCTTACGTCTCGCCGCTATGCCCTGGTATCATATGCTTCGCCCACAGCTTTCATTGCCGATTCCATACTTCTCGTGAGTGTCCTTTGGATACATCTTAGCCCTTAGGATGCTATTACTATGCAAAGGCATTTTCTACCCTTACAGCGCTTGTTGTGGCTTCATCCCCCCTTGTCTTGCGCTTTGCCCTCTCCGGTGGTGGTTTTTGAGATTTTCCAAACAAATCTCCACGCCGTTTATTCTCCGGGTTCAACAATTGGTCTACAGCTTTCTTCAAGATCCTCTCACTCCTCTTATCTATACCACCTTTCACAAGCTCTGTCTGGAACTCCTTGATCATTTTGCCGACTCGAGGTCTCTGTTTTCAATCATACAACATACACTAAGTACATATATATAATGATTAAAGTTAATAGGACACAAGCGAATACTTACATATACATCGACGGCTTCTTTTGGATCACCAATCAACTTTCTATTATCAGGGCGTATGACATGAGGATGGGAAGTCCTCTTCAACCACTCCATATAATCAGAGTCGACCCAATCGTTCGGAAAGATAGGAGTATCAAGGCGGACCAAATGCTCAGCTCTGTTGTCCCAATCAGTGGATTGACAAGGAGGTGTGTGCACAATTTGAATTGAACCCTCATAGGCCTGACTTTCGTCCCTATCCAAGTCACCCAATCCGAGCGCCTCTTCGATTGGTTCGTATTGTACACTACCACATTGACGAGCCACTCTTGTCGGATTGTAGAAAACATATCCGGTGGGGTGAAACAGAGGTCCAAAGTACTTTTGTATGCGGCTACCAACACTGTGTCCTTCTTCCCTCCTTTTAATGTAAGGATCGAAGACAACTTTCTCGACGGGCAAGTTTTCCAATCGAGTACTAATCTCAATCAAAGTTCGGTCTTGTCCCGAGGGCTTCCCATTGTACATATATTTGCTCCCTAGATAGTGTTCCTCTTTCCAATCGGGGTTCGGCAGCGCCCTTTCGGCAAACTCTGGGAAGTGCAAATATATGAACGCCTACAAGTGAAGCATGGGAGTATAAGATACTAAGTATACTATAATCTTTGGATAACGACAAATGAAGGTACATGGATTACCTGAAGTAAAGGCATACTGCCCCCAATTTGATCCTTCTTCGCCCTAGAAGCCTTTCTCATCTCATTCAACAAGAATGCAAGACAAGCAGTGCCCCATGAGATCTCATTCAACCTATCCAAGTCAGCCAAAAACTGCACATAGGTGGCATTCACCCGAGAACCAGATGTGTCGGGGAATATGACACTTCCCAAGATGTAGAGAATGTACGCAGTGGCTGTCGCAGTGACCCGGTTGGGATCCAACTTGCTCTCCTCATGTAGCCGCAGAGTCCCCATGAATTGGTCCCTCAGAGTTTCAATTGGAATGTCTTCGACCTTTGTTTTCCAGACCACATCTCTGTATTGGTCTTCGCCTTGTTCCAACCCAATTTGGCTTCGGTAAAAGCATAGATAAGATCCCAATGAAGGTCCTTGTCGAATGCGGAGTCGGTGGGGGCGCCTTCCACGTCCTTGAGGAAGTCCATGTCCTTGGTAAAGTCGATGCTCCTAACTGATTTGCCTTCAATACTTAGACCTGTACTCTCATGAGCATCATCCGGAGTGATGGTCATCTCGCCAAAATGGAAGTGCATAGAATCTGTCTCCGCATAATACCTCTCCATGAAGGCAGAAACAAGTGGTTTGTCATATCCAACTGTGGAAGTACTGGCAATGGCAGGATACAACCCCGAGTTCTTGACGATCTCTACCACTTGAGGGGCTTCACCGCTAGCTAACCACGCCTCCAAAGCTTTAGCATTCTCAGGGAGTTCACCTACCCTTTCCAAGGGCCACATATCCATCTTTCCCGCATCCGATTGGTGTTTGAGAAGACGTATTGCATCCTCGTGGTCCTACAAAACGTTGATATGTTTTGTTACATGAAATGAAGTTATGTTGGATGAATAAACGAAGAAAAATAGAACTAAATGAGATACTTACGATGGTTCTGTAGACGATATTGGCCCAACTACCCACATAGCCCCATAAGACGTCCATACCATCCAAAGGTGCACCTAGCTCCTCGTCGGGAAACATCTGCTCTTCGGTTGGCATGTAACTCCTCATTTGTTTCTTAGCCTTCTTTTCTTCAGCCCCCTGTTGTCCACCCTCTTCTTGTATTGGTTGTTGTGGTTGTTGTGATGGTTGTTCAGGTTGTTCAGCTGCCTCTACGACAGTCAATTCTTCACCCGCTGGTTGTTGAACAGTTGGCCCTTCTTCTTGTGATTCTTGAACTACACCAGTTGGCCTTTCTTCATGTGATTCTTCAACTGCATCAGTTGGAGCTTCTTCTTGTGGTTCTTCAACTGTTGTTGCTGTTGAATCGGAGATAGGTTGATCGACATCAAGCTGTCTAGCAGCAGTAGTTTTACGACTGGCAGCACTCAAAGGTGCACCACCCTCTCGACGGGGAGGCAATCTAACTTGTGTGACGGCAGGATCTGCAACAGGATCCTGTCTCTTCTTCTTGACAACCTCTTTACCCTTAGCCTGTGGTGTGTTGGATTTCATGTTTTCCCTACAACACAAAACAAGAAAGAAATTAACAGTTACACATACAATAATCGGTTCAAATTACATCAAAAATAAACCGATTAGAAACCCAAGGAAACAAAACGTTGGACATTTGTGAAAATATAAACCGATTATATATTTGTATTTATATCAATCGGCTTTATTAAGTGTTTACAAACAACGATTATGGAGTCACAGGAAAATCAAGATTTGTTTACTACATTAATCGTCTCAAAAAAACAATAACATAAAACGATTTAGAAAGGAAAACATAAACGGTGAACATGTTTATGAACATTAAACGATTCATTTCTGCCTCAAACCAGTCGGTTTATTCACATGGAAACAATCAACGATTGAGGCTAAGAAACTTTGGGAGTTTTTAGCCTGAAATTTTTTGTCAATCGGCGTACATAAGACAATATATATAACGAATAACAACTTATATCGGCTTACGAAAAACAAAAGATGAAACAATTATGGCATAATTAATTCGTTGATTATTCATGCGAAATTGTAACGATTGTGCCCTACAATTCGAAAAGGCTAATTTCTAAATTTTAGAGGGAAAACTAATCGGTTTATGTTCAATTGAATATAGAACGATGGACAATAATCGGTTTAAAATACTAAAAACATACAACGATTGTTCATCTGCTGCAGTTCCAGAAGATGAACACTTTGAACAATCGGTGGATATCGACACTAACATAGAACGATTCTGGAAAACAGTTGAGAACTGTCGGGTTGAAAATCATCAAATTGGAGTGAAAAATCAACTAAATTTCAAATGCAATACCTCATTCTCGTTACCAGGGGTTGGTTCTTCTTCTTCTGCGCCTCTTTAAGAGCCTGTAATTCTTCTTGACTCGCTCTCTTCGTTTTCGGGTTCGATGAAGAGATTTCGTAAACTTTGTCTATATCGATTCCTGATTCTTTGAAGCTTCTAGGATTCGGTCATTTGTTCTTTTTTCGTTCCATCGCGTTTTATAGAATTAATCGTAATTTTTTTTTCCGGAAATCGTCAATTAATCGACGATGTTTTGGTTTTGAGAAAAAATGAAAATGAAGTAGAAGAAGAAGAGGGAGAAGAGAGAATCGGTGGAAGTTTTTGTTTAAATCAATTTTGGTTTAAGATTTGGGTTTTAATTAGAGAAGTTACTGTGGGGGCATTTCAGTATTTTAGCCAATTTTTAGTTATCCCATAACCACCTCTAAAGGATAGGTATAAAATTGTATGGACTGAGGAATAAAATCAATCGAAATACCCCAGTTCAAAAACCAAGATTGAAATTAGTTCCAATAGAAAGTGATCCTAGATTTTTTTTCTTTAAATATTTTTGATTCAATATTTTATTAATAGATTATATGATGTTGATTCTAAATTTTGATATGATTATGCATTTTCAATCAGTCTATTGTTTAAACAGTCCACCCACTGTCCAGTTTTTGTAATACATCCAGCACGACCACACACCTATACTTTTGGTTGCCGGAATTTTTTTAGAGTAAATCAAAAATATCAGAGAATTACCGTGTAAAAAGAGAGGAGGTGGAGTACGTAGGAATAAGAGAACTAAGATGAAGAGTTAAAAAAGGAGAGGAAGAAGATTCTAGAGATTTAGTTGTAAATTAGATTTAAATTGTACATTGAATTACTATTATACCCTCATCTATTTAGGTAAATTGTATATTATATATTATACAAATGCAGGGGTAAACTAATCATACAGTATAAATTTAGAGCTTCACTAAGGGGTCTTGACTTTATATAATAGAATAGATCAACTTATGTTGCAGGCCAGTTAATAACTTTTCCCAAGACTCATTACAATGATTTCCATAACTCCAAATGAAAGAACCATCAAAAAGAACGATATTTATATCTGTTTTCATCTTTCCTACCATCTTCATTGCTACGACGCCAATGACCTATCATAATTTTGTACCGAATTACTGTGTCGACCGGACATGGCAGATATTCGGCTACATGGTGAAAAAATCAAGATTGATATTTCCTATATTATCAAGATTGATAATTTTTAAACAAAAAAAAAATATCCAAAAAAAAAAAATCCATAGTTATTTTTGGTTAGTTATAATTAGTGTTTGCTTTGACTTAATGAGGTTGTACTTGGTTGTTTTTAAAATTGAAAGTGTAAAAATTCTTAAAAGTAAATCTCTAACAGGGTGGTAGTCAAATGAGAATTATATAGATTTTCAGTGACTTTTTATTTCAGTGACTTTCTGAGATTCTCTGGAAATCTAGAGTCTTCCATTGATTCCCCAAGAAATTTCCAGTGACTCTCTGAGAGTATTTTAGTGATTTGTAGATACAATTTTTAGTGAATTTAGAGAGTCTTTGAGATTTGTAGAGACAAAAAAAAAATGGATAATAACTAATCAAAATTTCAAAACATCTACTGCAAAATAACTCTTAAAAATATATCTTCTTAACAATTGTTTATTTTTCAACATTTGCGTGAGCTACTAGCATACAAAAACGAAATGTGCAATGAAGACAAAAACGAAATGTGCAATGAAGCACCATAATCCGATAATTATTGATGGGTTAAAATTGGTTTTTTGCATTTCCACTCCAAATGCTATATACGTGTTCCATATAGTGGAATTACATTAGCGGAGTATCTTGTTCTCCATTGTGGTATTTCGTGCCACCATGAGTATAATCATGAAATCACAATTTTTTGCCACCATTTTTCATCTCCACAAACATAAAATGCAAGTCTTCCAAAATCTCACCTACGTAGGAGAGATTTCTACCATGCCTATTTTTCTAAAAAAGTCTCCCAAAATCTCTAAAACCAACAAATCAATGATTTCGAAGTCTCAATCCAATAACAAGGGTGTTTGAGTGACTCCCAAAAAATCTCAATGCAATAACATGGATTTCTAGAGATTTTAAATGACTTTAAAAAAATCTATATCCAATAACAAGAGACTTTTAGAGACTCTCCTAAAGTCTCTATTGAATAACAATGGAAATGAGAATTCCCTATAAATCTATCTAAGTCACAATTGATTAACCCCCTGTAATTGTATTTAGCTAAAGTTTGAGTTGTATTTAGTCACTGTCATTCTATATAACATAAGTTTTTACTAGTTTAATTTTAAACCAACTAGTTAGCCAGCACGCGCTATGCGCGTGCCTTTGATTTCTTTGCTAACTCTACATAACTCGGTGCTTAAACCAAAATTTAGAGCATGGAAAAAGAGTGTATTCATTATAAGGAGAGTAAATAATATGGAGAATAGAAGAAATAGAGAATCGCTAATTTGAATCGGTGAATACTTTTTGAGAGTATAGAAAGAATGGATTAGGAAGAAAAAGTACCGGGAGAGAGTGCATCAATGGTTAAAAAGATTCTCGATATTTATATTTATACATAAAATAAGTCTATGTTTGATTTATCAATTTTTTTTTTTTAATTTATCAATTAAATCACCATTATATCCTCACCAATTTATATAATGTGTGTATGTATTTTATAAACACATGGACAAAATGGTCCAAAAAAGTTACAGCTTCACTAAGGGGTCTTCCCTTTATATAATTGAATAGATGAATCACAATTGAACCTTTGCCTTCCAGAATTTATTGCAGTAAAATCCCATCAACATTTACTGTGCTTGTAATTTCCCAGTGACATTTTGGGGTTTGCCACCCTACTGGCATACCTACTAGTACTAATCAAATCCCATCAATATTTACCACTCTCAGTCTACCTCTCACTCACTATGTAAAAGAGTGGGGGAATTTTTCTTTTCCTCTCTGAGGATCGGGCGATTATTGAGTCGACCAGGATGTAGCCGATTCTTATCCAAATTCTCAATTCCTAATCAAATTCTACTTCAATCTTCTCCCGTCTTCCTCACAGATCCTTCACCAACCTTTGTTGAGCTTTGCATGTGTTATACGTATTAATCCCTAGATTCTTCTTTACTATTTGCTGATATTAGGGTTTAATTCTTCCGTTAGCACGCTTTCACCCTTACTGCCACCAATTTCTACTGCCAATGGTTATGCTGTCGAAAGTTGGCTACTGCATGAAGACTTTATTACACTTGGCTAAGTTCTTCTGTACTAAATCTTTGCTTGCTTGTAGATTGGTGTGTTTGATCTGTTTTTGTCGATTGCTTTTCCCCCTTTTGCTTTGTTTGTTCAGTTTTTTTAACTTCTCAAGAACCATGGTGCTAATCTCTGCCAGTATCTTTTACCTGCCGGTTACGCTTACTTTTGTAGACCTTCGAGAGAGCTTTAATCATTTGATTTTAACTCTTTCATTCGATATCTTCAAGAGGATTGCAGGGTTAGCTTTTTCTGTTTTTAAACCCCTTTTAAATACTCTTGCAACTGTCGCTTTTAACCACCTTTCTGTTGATTTTATCCCTCTCAAAGTAATTAATCCGTATCTGTTAGACTTTACTGTTATCCTGCTTATCTCCCTGCTACTTATTCTCATGAGTTCTTCAACTATCCAACCTGCGCCTAATGAAGTTCCCATCATAGCAGTTAAAGTTTTGGGTAATGTCACAGCCTTTGTAGCAATGAGGAATCGTCTTAAATCCTTCTGGCTGCCCATACAAGTTCTCTCTGTTCATGATTGTGGTACTAAAGGAGTTCTCAAGGTCACTTTTACATCATTGCAAGATAAGCATACTATACTTCTTTCAGATACCTGGACCGTAGGTGAGTATAATGTTATAGTGGAGGATTGGGTTAAATTTCGAACTAACCCTGCTGATTGCTTTCAGCAGGCCACATTTTTTGTCCAGTTGCATAACCTCCCTCCTGCTTCAACTAATGTTCAGGATTTAGCAGTTGAGCTCAGGAAAGTTGGCAGACTATCCTATCTAGACCTATCTCAACCTATAGCTAGAGCCTTGCTTACACTGAACTTAAAAATCCCTTTCTCACCAGGTCATTTTATGATTTATAAAGGAGTCAGATTGTGGGTGAAGTATGTCTATGAGAATTTAAGGCAATATTGTACCATTTGTGGAATTTTAGGACATACAGCCAGACATTGTTCAAAAACTGACAAGCCTCATCTTGCTCAGTTCCAAACTGATAACCCCTTCTTTCCCTGGGATCAGATTGACAAGTTCATGAAGGGTAAGCTTATCCAGCATATGCATGGTTTCCAGCAACCTCCCCAGTCTAATGCATATAGGGTTGTTCGAGTCCAAGATTTTCATAGAGTTAGACCTCCTCCTGTTTTTCACCCTCAATTTCATAACATCACTCCTGTTATGTATCATTCTAATGTGTTATCTGGAAGTTCTTCTGACTCAAAGGATAAGGGACATCCTAGACAGTTGCAGGGTGACCTACTTCATGATGTTCTTTCTGGCGGCGTTCCGACAAAACAAAGATCCTCTCGAGCTGTTAAAAGAGAGAATTTAGATGCTACAGATAAAGTTCTTCTTAATCTTGCACGTGTTCACATTTTTGAGGACATTAAAGACGGTCATTCAGTACAGCCTACACATGTGCAAGAACCGGTTAGAACAAAGCAGGTTCCAGTTACTATTCGGTCTTCACCACCTCGGGTTTCAACCCCGACCCGTGAACAGAGCCCAACCGCCCAACCTGCTTCTGCACCTAAGTCGTTTGATAGACTGATTCATGGTTTTCCGGTATTCGTTAACAAGGGGAAATCCAAATGCACTCAATCTCTTGAGGACCCGTCACCCCAAGAGCACTTGGATGTTATTCATAAAGGTGAATTCCCCCTCTCCAACTATTTGAATTTGATGTTTGCTTCAGAGGTTGCAGAATATATTCAAAAACACCAAGGTTCTGTCAGATTGGAGATTTCTTGGGAGAACAATTGTCCTTCTGTCAGAGTATATCATCGTCATGGCTCTCGGCCTTTTGTTCCATATTCGAGGAAACGTCATCATACGGTGGAGGATTTGCCTGAGACTAACCCCAGTTTTGGTGCGCAACCACCCACTCCGAAGGTACAGAAGGTTCGTCACATTTCTGAGCTTTTTTCTAGCAATCATCAGTCGGCCGTCAGAGAGCTGTGCCCTCCTTTGGAAGGCCCAATTTTTCGCAAAAGGAAGGGGAACAATGAAGACATGAAGACCCAGCAGCACTGGTTTGATTTCTATGATAACCTTGGACCTCTTCCAGGTCTACCAACTAATGAATGGCGTTTTGAATCTCCAACAACCACTAACACCCCTGTTACTTACAACTTCCCAATTTTAAATACTCCTGACAACCCTACTAATACAACTACAACTGTAGTTAAGGAACCAGTTTTCTCTCCGGGTTGGCAGGTCTCTGTGGATGAAGTTGATGTAGCTGAAGTGCTGGCAAATGATCTACGAGTGCCTACGGTTAGGCACTCGTCTGCCTAATGGAACTAAGTGTCACTCATCTTCCTTTTTGGCAGCTGGAGGGGAAGATGAGTTTGGTTGGTCATGCTGTGGGGTTCCTCACCTTACCAGGTTTTTTTGTGGCAGTTCTTAGTACTAGTATGTTGCTTTTCCTTATGATTAGGCTAGTTGTTTTTCTATGCAGCAGTTACTGTGTCCTGATAGAATATATGGTTCTCATTAGAAGTCTCTCAACGACTACTAAAAATCTGATGATGCTCGAGATAGATGAAGATGGAGTTTGGTTTATTTGGTATGGGGTTATTCTTTTTAGCCTGAAAAGAACCTATGGACGTCCCTTAGTCTGTTTGTCAGTCTTGCCAGGTCATTTCTTTAAATGGCCAGTTGCCATCTTCTTAGTAAGCTTGGCAACCTCTCAGTGGATTGGTCTCATAATCATCTGGTTCGCTTCCTCATGAATTTACTATAGTCTTGATCACATGGCTTCGCCTTTGGCACGTGTAACTAGTAAGAGCTTACGATGCTATATGTTAGTTGGGTTGGGTGTTGTTAGTCTTGGTTTTGGTATCACCACACCAACAGTTGTACTAAAATGTGTAATGCTCCTTAAATAATATATGCTGTTTGTTTGTCCTTCAAAAAATACCTCTCACTCACTCTACACAGCTGGCTCTCTCTTGTTCCATCACCTAACTAAAATATTTCAACTCTTGTCCCCATCAACATTTACTACTCTCAGTAGTATCCATGTGATCGGCCGGAAAATGCTTATCAGGCATTTTCAACTTGTTTTAGATCCACCATGGGCAGAAAAATAGCATGGTATCATAATCTCCAATAACGGATTGCCAGTTACTCCAAGATTGCTAATGGGGGGACGGGATTTGTCCCCCAGGGGTACAATAGCTTGAAAATGAAGCACGACCCATGAACTAAATTGTATGAATGAAAAAGATGAATCCATGGAGCATTTTCCAACAGTAAAGATGGGCAACATGAAGTAATTTAACACAGAAAAATGATATTCTCGCCAGAAAAATAGTTGGAAAACTAGGAAATGAGAAAACTATGCCTTTTCCAAGTATATTGAGCAGACAACACAAATCACTAATCACCAGTCAACTAAGGAATCTTGCATAGATAATGATTATGTAATAGGCCGAGCTGAAACAAAATTCAGAAAAAAGGATGGGATTAAGAGGATAACAATTCTAAATGGCAATATGATAGGCGACCAGCCACAGCCATCTTCCCAGATAAAACATCTAATTTGCCATGTTTCAACATACGCAACAAGTATATTATCATGGTAAAAAATGCAATGCCTGTGCACTGTATCGTTGTAAGAAACCTAAACAAGGTTTTCTTCAGCTTCGCAACAGATATGAAACACCCAAACTAATGTAAAAAAAAAATACAGAAGAGATGATCAAGAGGGCAAAACAAAAACTAGGTGTAGAACTACTTTTAGCAATCATATTCACGCACATTGTGGCCAAGAGTTTAAATGATACGTACAAGAGCACATACCATACACGCCACAAAGTTCCCATTCTAACCACATACTAAGAATCAAGGAAAAAGCACCAATTAACATATTCTAACTGGGAATCCAGTATGACATTCACTAGGGCAATATAACTAAATACAACACCCTTGCAAAATAAGTGCATAAGTAATACTCACATTTTCTTGCTTTTCTTCTTATCAGGGACATCTTCGTCATCACCGTCATCAGAGTCAACCTCATTGTCATCCCTATTTTCTTCTGCGCTGGAGTCGTAGTAGTCATCATCGTTTGGGACTAATGGCTTGTTGTTGTTGTTGGTGGTGGTGGCGGTGGTAGTGGTAGTGGTGGTGATGGTGGTGCTGGAGTCGTAGTGGTCATCATCAGAGTCGTCGTCATTGTTATCATCTGCTTCTGAGTTTGCCAAGTATACACTCCCGAGATAAGTTCCAGTATTAAGCGAAACTTGGCTTTCCCCAAACACAGAAGTACGAAAAGAGCCAGCCTTTTGAAATTCTTGGACATTAAGAATTCTAGTAGTATCGTATTTTAGGCTGTATGAAACCATATGAAAACCAGAATCCATGTCTAATCCTAGCAGAAAATTTCCATCCTTCAAAGACTGCAAGGGCATGAAATTCTTGACCAACCCACCAAAATGTTTTTGCAGGTCAAAGGTGAATAACTTAGCCCATGATTTTTCAGCTCCTTCTCGCTTCAACTCCCACACATCGGCACCAACCTTGGGATTAAAACAGACCAAGCAAAGAGAACCTCCTAATACACACAAACTTGTTTCAGAATCTTCATCGAACAGGTCAGGCAGCCAGTGGCATTTCATCGAACCGCTCACTCTCGATATCAAAGGAAAGAATAACTTCTGGATCCTTATGCCACACAGTTGCTATCCAATGTAGAGCTCCGTTAACAGGCATCCGAGCCATATCAGGTATTTTTCGATGATCAAGGTTATCAATATAGATTTGCTCAACTCCTTTCCATTTATTCTTTCTTAGTGAATACACCATAACCTCGTAATCACCTTCAAAATTCCCAATAGCTACCACTCTATAATCTTTCCTCCTTGAACAATAACCAATTCCATACTCTACGTAGTCTAAGCACTGTCCCGTTTCACGGAATGTTGGAAACGGCACTTTCTTACACTCGTTGGTAGTCGGATTCCAAAGGATAAGAACAATCCAGTGATAATAATCAACATGCCTCAAGAAAACCAAACCATTACAACATCCAAAGAACTCAATTCCATACTCGTCAGATTTGACAGGGTGTGTCACATGGTTAATGCCTCTGCATGTAGAGGAGGATGGATCGAAACTAAAAGTATAAACATCATTGTGATCATGAAGCATGAGACCAAACTTGTCATCCATTTCTAGTCACTTGCTCAAGCACCTAAATCATAACAACACCAGATTTAAAGACCTAGCTAGTAGTACACATTCTAAACAGTATCACTAGTCAATGGTGAAAATCAAATAAATTGAGCTAATCTTACAATGCATTGAGAAATCATGAGAAACTGATAGAACCCATGATTTTATATGTTATGATTCTTTGATTCCAATCAAAAAAAATAAAATAAAAATAAATAAATACTATAGTAGCTTAAAATTACCTTACAATCTCCGTTGAATTTCCGCTTTCTTTACAGCAGTGGAAATTTGTTTTTAAAAAAAAAAACTGATAAAAGAAAACTAGTATATGCTTTTTCAGTTCATAGTTGTTTGTTTTCAACAAGGAAAAAAAGAGCAAGAGTCCGGCTATAACGCGGTTAACCGCATATATCACGCCGTGCGAACGCACCTCAGCGCCGTTGGATCAGTTTTCAACGGCGCTGATGGATCTCTGATAATAAAAAAAAAAAAGGGATGGAGATCCACATCCATCAGCGTCTTTCAAAACTGACCCAACGGCGCTGAGGTGCGTACGCACGGCGCTGAGTTATAAGGTCGTGCGCGTTATAGCCTGGCTCAAAGAGCAAAACAAAGATAAAGCGCATTGGAAGTGGTTAGTTGGTACCTGCAAGATTAATAGAGATCTTTGTGTATATGTATGAATCCCTGATCTCTGGACTCTGAAGAAGAGTTTTTTGGAAGGAGGAGAAAGAACTGGTTAGGGCTAAATGTGAGTTTGAGAAGAGCGGTAATTCTTGGCGTACATCACTATAGAATTACCGTGAGAAGAGAGTGCCTATTTCAGTGTGAATGTGAAGTGGGGATTGAGAAAGACTTTGACCAAGACTTTACACGTGTATATATCTGGTGCTCTTTTTCTTTGACTGAAAATGAGAGAACATAGCAAGTCAAGAGGAGAGAAAAACGCAGCAGCAGAACAAAAATGATTTATATCGCTTTCCGGAAGATAAAGAAAAAAAAGAAAGTTTGTATCCCGCGGGCTAAACCCCACGGGTTATGTAGAGATAAAAAAAGGAGAACCTATTGATCCGCAAACAACAATCCCCTACTTTTGAGGGGTGGCGGGTCCGTGAGGCTTATCTTTTTCTCTCATATTTTTAGTTATCGAAAAACCGTTGTTCTTTGCCGGCGGTGAGTATATCAGCGCTGGCAGCGGAAACAGTTCTGCCGAAAAAAGTAATAGAGGGCAATTGAGTTGCCGCCTAAGTTAGTCTTATGCTGGCAATGCTTGCGTTTTCCTTCTCATACTACTTCCTTCCTTTTCTCCTTAGAGACCAATTTTCAACACTTGTTATTTTCCTCCCACAAACGAAATTTTGGTTAACATTTGGATTTTTTTTTTTTTTTGGGCCTACATTTATAGCTTGTTTGGATAACAGTTCAGAAGTTACTTTTCTGCTTCTATAAGCAAAAAAGTCGTAAGTTAGTTTGAAAACATAATTTCAGAATGACTTCGAGCAAGCACTATGGTTCTCTATTTGGGAGAACTTCTCTATTGAATAGAGAAATGCAACTACTATGGTGCAAAATTTCTCTATTCAATAGAGAAATTGGTTGGCTTTGCTATTGCCTGCTACGGATCCGTAGCAGGCAATAGCAATAGAGAAGCGAGGCGGAAATCCGATTCCCGCAGGGCGGAAATCCAATTTCCGCCAAAAACTTTTTACGGAAATCCGATTTCCGCCCAGAATTCATGCGGGAATTGGATTTCCGTCCCATAAATAATACCGTTTGACCTTTTTTTCCTCACACCCCCTCTACACCTCAACATCCAACCATCCATCTTTCTATTTTTTCATGACCGTCAGATCCCCAACGACTCTTTTTTTCAAAATTCAAAAAAAATAGCCGTTGGGATCTCTTCTATATAAGAGAATTCACCATCTTTGACAAATCCACCCCAATCAATCTTGTTTCTATTGATTCTTTCTATCTCCCTTCAAATTTTCAAATTTTTTTCATCACAAAATCAAAATGGTGGTTAAGAAATTCACTCCTGAGGAAGATCTTGCCATTACCAATTGTTTTATTTTCGTATCATGCGATGGAACCGTTGGTGCCGCACAAAGTGGATCTCAATTTTGGGGAAAAATTTTTGCATTTTTTAAGAGATGTACAGGAAATCCTAATGAAAGAGATGACCGTTCGATTCAAAATCGATGGCAAAATCACATTCGAAAAGAAGTTGTGGAGTATGTTGGAATTCTTGGCCGTATTTACCGTCAACATAGAAGTGGCGCATCACATGAAGACTTGGTAAGCTATTAAATATTTCCCATAATGTTAGTCGTAATAGTTTTTAATTAGAAAGCATACTAACGTTTTTACTACTACTCTTCTTGTTTAGGTCCGAGAAGGTCGAGATCAATTTATGTATGCCAACAAAGCTCCATTCAAGTTTGATGCGTGCTACGAAGTTTTAAGAAAAACTCTCCCCGGATATGATTATGAATTAACTAATGAGCAAAATATTGGTGATCCTAGCCAAAACGGTCATGTTCCCGGTGAATTAGTTGATGGTGTCGAAATTCTACCTAATGGACAACGTTATTGGAAATACAAGGAGATGGCAAGACCAATTGGAATGAAAAAGGCTAAACAAGAAGAAAATGCAAGGAAAGATCGGGAAGCGGGAATTGTTAGGAATGGATCAAGTTTTTCAAGGGGTGCAAGTTCTTCAAGACCTATAAAGGTAGAAGAAGAAGAAGAGAGTATTGAAATTGACGAAGAACAAAAATCAATACTTGAGTATTACATGAAGATGCTAGCAAGAAAAGAAGAGAAGAAAAACAACTTTCAACAAGCCGCATTTGTGAATCTTGAAGAAAGCAACCCAATGGATTTTTACCAATCCGAAGAGGAAGAAGAGACAATTATAATAGATATGGATGTTGCTAACATGGATCCGACTCAACAAGATTATTATCAAGAACGAAAAAGAAGAATTTTGAAGAAAAGGGGAAAGAGAGTTGGAGTCCAAACGATTCGGACAATGATGAAGTAATCAACCTTGATTAGTATGTTTATGTTCCAAGTTTTATTAGTGTTAATTTCAATTAGTATGTTTATGTTCCAAGTTCTATGTGTTAGTTTCAATTAGTATGTTTATGTTCCAAGTTTAATGAAAATGTTATTTGGGAAAAAATATCTTAATTGTTATTTCATACTTCAAGACCTAGATATACATACTTCAAAATATGATACTTCAAGACCATTGTAACTTAGATACCATTGTGTTTGAATAATGAAATATTTGAGCAAAGGAACCATTGTGTTTGAGCAAAGGAACAATCTCCTGTGAAGAAACCAATTCTTTACGGAAATCCAATTCCCGCACGAGACGGAAATCCAATTCCCGCCGAGAAAATCAATGGCTAGATCTCGCGATCTGCCAACGGATAGTCGATTACAGCCTTTGGATTAAGAAATTCAAACATGTAACGGCTATTTTTTTTGTTTTGTTGTGTTTTGGCTACTCCTATATAAGCAAACTTGGTTTTCTTCTTCTCAAATCACCTAAAAGTATCATATTGATTTACTTCTTCTCAAACCTACTTCAAATCATCATCATATTGATTTTCTTCTTCTTCTTCTTCTTCTTCTTCTTCTTCTTCTTCAATTCATCATCTTCTTCTTCAAAATGACCAAACATTATAACAAAACCGAAGATTTAGCTATTGTGAATGCATATATTAAGTATGAGAAGGGTGGAAATTGGAAAGGGAGTAGAAAAGATACGTTTTGGCCACTTGTTCTTGAAGAATTTGTTAGATTGATGGAAGGAAATCCTCACAACCGAAAATGCGTTTCCGGTAGATTTAGTGCCATTAAGTGCGAGGTCGACAAATTTGTAAATGATTTAGAGGAGGTTCAAACTCAAAATCCGGATATTAATTACGTTGACCTAGTAAGTTGTTTGCTCTACAAATTTCTAAATCATTTGAAATTGCTTTATACTAACTTCAAATTTGATTTTTGTAGTGTCGGCTTGCAAGAGAAGAGTATTATAAGCGTGAAAAGAAGATCTTTCAATTTAGGGAGGAGTACAAACTTCTACGCTCTCAATTGAGTGCATTTCGTCATCGAGGAGATAATCTCGACTTGGATGATGGTGATAGCTCTCAAAACTCCACTCCTTCTAACGCTCGGTCTCCTTTCAACCGTAATCCTAACCCAAACTTTTTTCAACAAGCCACCCCTCATCACCACACTTCATCCCATACTCAACAAGCCACACCTCATCCCCACACTTCATCTCATACTCAACAAGCCACCCCTCATCCCCACACTTCATCCCATACTCAATACTCCACCCCTCCTCTCAACCCTCCTTTCAACACTCATTTATATTCTACTCCACCTCCTATGACTTCCTCCCAATCTCCCTATATACCTCAAGCTAACTTTGAATCTCCTTCCTCCCAATTTCCTTATGTTCCTCAAACTTCCACCCCTACTCATATTCCTACGGGAATTCCAATGGTTGAAGAACCCAATTTCGACCATCATTTTTTGTATCAAGATAATGAAGTTACAATGGCAACAACTTCAACCGAAAAACGCAAGCGTCAAGATGGAGATACCAAAAGACGTCGCTCAACTAGATGCAAGACTCCAACAACACCGGAGACACAAGGATCTCAAGATTCAACAATGAGTGATGCGAGTTCTAAGCTAATTGAAATGATGGAGAAAAAAGTCTTGCTTAAGAAGGAGAGTGATGAACGACAAGCAACACTATTTGAAAAATATTTGGAAACGCAAAGAGAATTGGCACGTCAAAAACAAGAGGCGGAAGATAGGGCAATCATTGATAAGGATGTACGTAATTGTTCGCCAACAACTAAAGCGTGGTATCGTCTCAAACGTCAGGAAATTATGAGAAGGACTTTGGCAAATACGAATTTGAATGAATCTCAATCTCAGGATGGATCTCAAGATAATGAATTTGCAATGTAGTTTGTTTCGTTTTTAGGAATTTAAATTGTATTGTAGTCAATTTTCATGTATTGTAGTTGTTTTCC
>JAJJMA010257879.1:269-10499 GCA_023529015.1 Papaver nudicaule | reverse complement strand
AAACAGGTTCACTCGAGTTGCAAAAGAGAAAAACTAAATAGTGTCAGAAGTGCACAATTTCTTTTGCACCATTTTTTTCCCGAAGTACTTCCATTCAACCGGATATTGAGCGACCTTCCAAAATAAATAAATAAATAAATAAATAAATAAATAAATAAATCCGCGCGAATTATAAGTCTTTGGTGGTGTACCAGAATGAAGAGGACAAGAGGTCGTCAATGTATGAGCATAACCGAAATGAGGCATTCTCACCTTAAGTCCTTGATCGATGCCTACAGGCTACAGGAAACAGTTACATTCTCATTACAATTTACAACCGGAACAAAAGAGAATAAGATGGAGTTTCCACGCACAAAAGTACTATTTTTATCCACAAACTAATTTTATATCACTACTTGCAAATTGCAATCTGATTTGATACATGTTGCAATCTGATTTCATACATGTGGGTGTCCAAAAATGATTTGTACCCCGCGGGTTGAATCCCGCGGGTTACACACACTCTCACATTTTTGGTGTCCCCACTAAACCGTAAAGCCCAACCCCCTGCTTTTCTGGGGTGGCGGGTTGGTGGGGACCACCTCTCTCTCTCTCTACTTTTCAATCGGGAAAACCTGGGTGTCTTCCATTTTCTGCTAATAGGTCCATATTCTGCTAAATAAAAATGAGATACACCAAAAAGAGGCAAAACAAAGTAACAAACCAAGTCTAGGGAGTAGGAATAAATATGGAACATGTCACATGTCTTATTATGGTCGAGGGCTACGTAAATAGTCACCCTTCTCTCCTAAAGCCCTAATGCACCCTTCTCTCACAACCACAGTCCACGTGATGTGATTTCTTGTTATAATTTTACAAGGGATAAAAATTACCTACCAGTTGTGCAAAATGTAACTTTAATACTTCAAAATCAGTGAAATGGCTTATCAAATTGTCAATTCCGTCTTGTACTTTTTTTTTTACAGTCGTATCAACGACAAAAACTTTTTTTACAAGGATAAGATAAGATTTCCGACCTTCAGAACTGCTTTATAGGTTTGCGAGGTCTATAAAAATTTTGAATGCTTTGATTTGATAATACAAGTACTGAAGTACAGCAATGGATAAACATTACCATCATTTTTATCCTGGCGTCATAGGGGCCCGCAGTCCGCACTGTTCATGTGAGACACGGGATTTTATCCCTAGATTTTCTACGGTACACCTAGAATTACCCTTGTTTTCGGTTGTTTCACTTTCTTGAGCTTATTTGTCAGTTGGCCTGCTTGATTATTCGAAAATGCTTCATTTAAATTACCAACCTTGAGATTTGTGCAAAATGTATTTATGTCAGTGAAATGGCTTATCAAATTGTGAATTCCGTCTTCAAAAATGATTTAGCTACCGCCTTCATTTCCCGTTCCATATCTAATATCACATCCAAACCGTTGGATCTTTCCAAGGTGTAAATCAGTGCGTAAATTACGGTGAGTGTAGAATTACTCCTTTGAGAATTGCTTTATAGGTTTGTGAGGTCTATAAAATTTTTGAAGTACGTGACGTGAACTAAGCATGCTTGGATATGACAACATGAGAATTGATTTATAGGTCTGTGAGGTCTATAAAATTTTTGAACTAAGCATGCTTGGATATGACAACACGAACAGTAATAGATAAACATTACCAGTGAATTTTTCGAGGTAAACATGTCATTTGGCCTACTTGATTGAGATGTGAAAGAGAGGGTCATACTGGGACCTTTTCCCAACTTTGCATCGAACCAATCTCGATGTTAAGCCCACAGCGACTCTACCGTCGGATCCGTTCACTAGATTTTTCACGCGATTTGTTGATGTTTTTTTTATTCTTTCTAGGGGGGGTGCACCTTTAGATCATTTTGTGAGGCCGGTAATTCTATACTGACCGTGGGAAATCTCGTGAGAAATCCCGGGTCAGTATCTAACGGTTGGGGGGAGTTTAGATTTAGGGTGTGTGGGCCCCACCAATTAGGATTTGCAGGGGGGCCCACCATTAATGTTAGACACGGGATTATCCCGGGATTTCACTCCCCGGGATATAAAGAATTATCGTTGTGAGGCTCCACCATTTTTTCTCCAACGCTGATATAATCACCGCGGGCTGGACCCCATGGGTTTTCCCGACACCAAAAAGTAGAGAGGGAGAGCTGGTCCCCAACAACCCGCCACTCAGAAAAGCAGGGGGCTGGGCTTTACGGGTTAGTAATGACACCTTTTTTTTGTGAGAGGATGTGAAACCCGCGGGGTCGGACCCGCGGGGAGTAAATCATTTTTGTTTTTTCTCCCAAAAATCTGTCTCTATCTCTCTCTTCTTTATTTTCTTCTCTACAGACGACTGGACGCTTGCCAGCCTTCTACTCAGTCTTGACAGTAGCCTAGCCCGTTCGGATAAGGTCTACTACTGTAGTTTACTCTACTTGAATGTGGTGGGGATTTATTTAGCTCTGCCCTACCGGGTTGGGACACGATTTTTCTGTAATTTCAGTTTCGGTTTTCTATTCACACCGGTAGAACTCGCTACATTCTTCTACTCTTTTAATAAAATCTCTCTTTCTATAAAGAGGAAGGATCCTGTGACATGGTTAAAATGACACTATATTGACATTGTGTCGCAATTTTTTCGATAACTCCCAAACGACAATAAATTCGAAGCTAATTTTTTGGGAGCACGTTCTTCTTATAGAGCTCTATGTTCATCTAAAAAATGAGCACATTTCGAGATGTATAACACCACCTTCTACACCTTTAAAAACTAACCGTTGGTTAGTTTTTTGATTCAACGGTTAAAACGACAATTGGTAGATGGTGGTTCTATAAAATTCAAAATAAATATACGTTTGCAATCAGGTTGCATGCTTGCATGCTACTTGCATCTGGTTGAAAACATAAACAAGGAAGGCGTCTAAGGACAAGTGTGAAGAAACACTTTTGCATTGTCCCTGTAAAATTAAGTTGTACATTATTACAAGCGCAAAATTTTGAAACTTTTGTTTTTGTAGTGCAAGCCTGCAAGGAAAAGCACGTTGCACCCTTTCGTGACAAATTGAATAGCTGGAGTTTGTATTCCAGAAAATGGGTCAAATATATGGTTGGGTGCAGATGGACATCAAAATTTATAGACATCCATACCCATCTTTTGTCTATTCCCCCCTTTTACCAAATATAACCGCGAAAAAAATTATAATTTTGGAATGGGTATATCATCTACAAAACCATTTAAAAAAACAAACAAACAAACAAACAAACAAAGTTGTACCCGGCTACAACTCAACATAGAAGTCGTTTGCTCCTCGTCTACCGTTTCTCTGTCTTCAAATATCTTGAGACATGAACAAGTAGAGCCGTAAAACGTGCCGACACACTGCGGCACATGGCACACGAAGAGCGAAAATGCTATGTATAGCCCGGATTCGTCCCCCTGATTGATCGCCCGCCTATGTGGCGCGACTCTATTGGCCAATGCAATGGCAGGGGGGCCCTGCATTCAAAAATGATTTATCCCCCGAGGGTCCAAATCCCGCGGGTTCACCGCCTCTCACATTTCTTCTGGTGGGGACCAGCGCTCACGGGTTTACCCCCTGCTTTTTCTCCCGGCGGGTTGGTGGGGACCACAGCGTCCTCTCACATTTCTTTCGGCGGTGAACCCGCGGGGTATATATCAGCGCTGCCCTGCATTTCTATGGTGTGGGGTTGTGGGAGGGTTGTAGCCAACCCATGGAAGACACCTAGGCGGGGGAAAAGGGGGGGACATATGCCTTTGATTAATTGGATTGTGGCAAATTACCACTTTTTTTCCTTCCACGTGTGCCCTATTCTAGTTGGAAGATAAGACTAGGCTTCAACTCTTTATATTGGGGTAAGAGAAAAGACTGGATCTCACTCGATATCAAACACCTTCTATTCACCTGAACCACCGCCTGCAACAACCTTACAAATACCTATCATGGGTGATTCCTCAGAAAGCGATGAAGAAGAGGATGACAATTTTGCACCCAAACCAACCTTTGCGCGTAGTAAAATTTCCTCTCAAGCATGTTTGATGTCATTCTTTGTAAGTCTCCCTTGCACTTGTATGTTATACACCTTTTACGTTTCAGCATTTTTATGATTAATTCAGGGATCGAAGTTTCTTTGTTTTTGCTGGAGATTTTTCCTTTTTTGTTGCTAGTACATTTTTGAATGTCTTTTGACTTTACCTGATGTCTTGATTATGTGGTTTAGGTAACCGTCGCATAGTGAAATGTCCTCTCACGAGGTAAATCAAAAGCGGCTGTTGTTGAAATCCTCTCCTTCTTGGACTAGGTGTTCAAAAGCAGCCTGGATTCAAATGTGAAGGTATTGTGGAGTTAATTATGTATTCCTTAGATGTAAGCTCGGTAGGTTTGAATTGTGTGGAGGGTAGTTTGATTACGCTGATAGCTGCCCTTACTCTATCATTCTTATTACTTGATTATTTCCCTATTCCTTTATGTAGATGTCCAACAGCAGCTGGCCATTGCGAATCTCAAGAGGATAAAATTTGAAACAGGTTCAAGCTGCGTCTAGATCAGAAATCTCAGCACGAACGTAAAGCGAAGCTGGCCAAGATAAAGATAAAGCAAAACTGTGTATGTTCTTATGCTGAGATTAAGATGTAAGCCGGTTCAAGATGTAAGCTGGCCGAGTTTAAGATGTAAGCCGGTTCATGATGCCCTTCATTTCATTCAAATGAATCTCCATTGAACTTCCTTGTACTTCAATGTTCCAAGCCTCCCAAATAGAAGAGCTTTTGCACAAGGACATTTCTGGTCATATAACTCCCCTAGTTTCGTCCACAAAGAATGTGCCAGTGTCTCACTAGCCACATGGTGAAAAATAGTATCATCAATCCATTGTCGGATAAAACCAACAGCTTTACGATTATTAACACGCCAGACCTAGTCATCCGTGTCGTCAGGCTTCACTCCATTATTCTCTATACACCCATAGAGATCCTTGCAATAACAAGTCTTCCATCTTCGCCTTCCATATTAACTACTACTACTACTACTACTACTACTACTACTACTGTTGCCTTCCATAATTGCACACGCTTATCTCGACCCAATGGCTCTGATACCACTTGTTGGGGGAGACCTGCCAAATCCGAGACTCTGCGCACAATATGGATGCAACACAAATTGCGGAAATAATCAATGGAACGACGAAGCAAAGACTAATATGCAACACCGGATTTAACGTGGAAAACTACCTCAATGAGAGGAGTAAAAACCACGGGGCAAACTTCCACTATGAATCAATGGGATACACAACAACCTCAAAGTGCAATATACAATTTGCACTTGGCTAACTATGCCCTAAACTCGCCACAAATGGTGGATCAACAATACTCACCAATAGAATGGTGGATACACTTATTCCTTTAACTATAGGTAAGATTCAACAAGAAATCAACAATAGCAAGTGTAGAGATACTTAGGCTAATAACATATGTTCCAGATATAGCGCCCAAAAAGTGAACTCGCGCTCAATGATATAGCGCCCAAACGAATATTCTCACTAGATCTGATGGCTAATAACATATGTTCCAGATCTGATGGCTGAGATTATCTAGTGCTTTATCTTGTAGCGCCCCACCGCTATATAATTCAGCGGTAGAATTTAGCTGATGTGTCTAGCACTTCCCATTAGACTTGGAAGTGCTACTTTGCTAGTGTGTCATGCTATTCCCTCCCCAAAGGTCACGATAGGTTGGTATATACTCCCTCCGTCCCAGATTGCAAACATACTTCAATCAGATTTAAATGCGAAAAGCACCTATAACTGGACCAAAATTAAATGCGCGGCGGGACCCCCTGCGGCTCCACTGTCGGGTGAGGGAGAGATTTTGGTGGCTAGTAGGAGAACTAGATGGCTACAATCCAGTAGGAGAACTAGGTGGCTGCAATCCAGTAGGAGAACTAGGTGGCACTTGTTAAGAGAAGCCTGTTTAGAATTTCCTTTGTGCCTTTGCTCTTTGTTCCAAGCTAACTAGGTGGGGTTATTTGTAGGGCACCGTTACTTTACACCTGTAAACAAAGGTTTCATATATTACTATCTAATGCCCAAAATTTTAAGAAACTCGATCAAGACACTGCAATCATCATCTTCAGTTTGTTGTTTTAATTCCCTTATATATGTGCTTTTGGAACAAGATCCTGATCAAGCTTTTCTCTTAATTTTCTGTAGGTGAGTGGATTTGCTCTTGCATATTATACATGGGGTGGTTTTCTTACCAGCAACTGCTGTGGAGTTCTTTTTAATGTGCATCTTCATACATTGGGTCATTTTTGAAATGAATACTGGGCAAATCTTCTTTGATGGTAGTAACCAGACAAAGTGTCTGACTCCACCGAAGCATTTACATTCTGCTGATGGGCACGTAGCTTAATGGCTCTTTGTTCCGCAGTATCAACCTCTGTGTCTTCAGAGTTACTCTGTTTTTTCCAAAGAAATGATGGGAATACTAATGCGCCTACACCCGTCGGAGTATCTCTGTTTCCGAAGACAGAGCATCATGGAAATCAGAAAATAGAGCAAAAGAATAGGCTTATTTAATATTCATGGGTATATTTGTAAATTAAAATTATAATTGTGGGAATTTTAGCTATTAAAAGAAGTGTTTCTAGATATTCTAAGTGTCTAAATATAATGAAAGGGGCATTCTAGGTAAATCTCTGTATAAAGCTGACTGTACATGTCTTTAAAAACAATAATGTAAAGCATCTTTTTAGAATCTTTCTAGGTAAAAAGAATCTTTTTATTTGATGTCTTATAAAACAAATTGTAAGTTTTTTTTCGTTATATATGAGAACACACCTAACCATCATGCTGATCAGTCGTTGCTAAACAAATTGTAAGTTTAAATGTCTTATAGATAAAGAAATTAGGACCAATTTTGTGAAATTAAATAGTTTTACAACTGCAAAATTTCATTTGCACCAATGTTTTGGTAAAGTACTAATTTTGTTCCATTCCAGTCGTGCGATTTGGCTAGCCTTCGTAACTAGCGCTCACGTGGAGTAATAAAAAACGAAAAGAAGTCGAAAAGCATGCCCCACTTCGGTATTCTCCCCTTCCCTTTCCTAAACCACCACCATAAACCCCACACCTGATTCCCATCATCACCCTCACCGGAACGAACCGCCCCCGCTGACAGAGACGGAACTGGGGGGGTGCTTAGGGTGGCTGACAGGTCGTAGCCCCCCCCACCACCCACCACCCCCAAATGTGTAAAACTGTTTTTGGACCAGCCTAAATGGCCAAAAAAATTTTTTAGCCACCCCAGTATTTTAAATAGCGCATGAATGGTTAGCCCAGCCAAATATACTACACGTAATAAACGCTTGTTAGCCAGCCAAATATTATGTATAGATGTCAACTTAGGTTGCGGTACCAACAGCCACGGCATCACTGTGCCTGTTATCAAGCATATCATAGATAACAGATGCATATGCCGGAACTAGAGTATTCATTTTCACACGCGTTATTTTGTCATATTCAAAATTTGTGTATTCAAATTTGTTTGATGGCAGAAAAACGTCAAAAAATTTCAGGCGGCCTTCGGCCGCCGATTTTTACAAGATGCCACCACTTTGTAATTATTTTTTTAGCCCCCCCAAACACAAAATCCTGGTTCCGTTGCTGCCCGCTGAAACCCACCACCACCACTAACTCCCCGTCTCCATAGAGGGGATGTTATAATTATTCTTCACACAAATGCAAGCGTATTCATGTGCCATGCACATGCTTACATTTTACTCTACACAAATCACAACAAACATGGAGTATATATAACTATGAAAGACCTAATAATCTTTTAGGAAATATTTTTAAAATTCATATTGATGTTTACACTCATTACATAACTAATTCATACTGTATTGATTAGGGAGGGGTACAGGACCAATAAGTACTATTTACTGGGACTTAATAACAATTATTTAAAATTCAGTATATTTACTGTAATGCCATTTTTATAAAAATGAAATGAACATGTACAAACTTCATATTTTCCAAACTATACATCCGAATTTTAAGAATTTTATATCCTTGGAAGTCCCTTTAAATTGCCTACCCAAGGAGCGTAAATAACAATATTTATTTCTATTTTTTTTAATCTTTTAATTCATAAGTACATAAAAAAATGTTTAGTAAAAAGAAAAATTTGTCGTGCAGTGTTCTATTTCAAAAAAAATAAAATAAAAATTGTCGTGCAAAGCACGTGCATACAACTTGATGTAATGATAATAAAGAAGCTCAAAGAGCACTAACATGAGAGACTCGATGAACAAATACAATGAGACTTGGGAATACATCAACACAAAGGACAACAATTCCATCTAGGAACATTAACTGCGTCCACACACAACCTTTACTACAACCTTTAAACTAGACAACCTTTAAAACAAGTAGAATCTATTAGGAGGTCCAACATTTTATAGTTTAGTTAACCGGAGGGACATTGAAAAAAGGTGTTTAATCGGTGGTCCTTTTTTCTAATGTCGGGATAAAAAAACCAGCTACACACGTGCGGGATCAGAAATCGTATATTTCTAAATACCCAAAACACCCTCACATGTATTTTATCGACTAACAGACACAGTAGCCGAACCAAATTCTAATTCATTTCTTTTCAATTTCCTCTCTGGTTTGAGAATAGTTTTGCGATGATTATTTTTGTGTTTCATCGATTCGATTATCCAAGATCGATGCCTTCTGAAGAGCTTGGTAAGTTGATTTATTTAATGTCAATGTTAGTTTAGGGTTTTTTTTTCTTTTTTTTCTTGTTGTAATCTTTTCCCCTGATCCATTTTCTATTTGCTCAAGTTTTTTATCAGTTATAATTTTTTGGTTTATGAGTGATTGGTTGGGTTAGATCTAATTTAGGGTTGTAAAGATCTAATATTGGGTGTTTGATCTGTGAATGGATTTGGTTTATTGAATTTAAACATTGGGTTTCATTTTGGTGTTGAAACGTTATAGGAATAGTTATGTGTTGAATAAAAAATGAAACTTGTCTAGATTTTTTAGTAATTGCCATGGATAACGATGACTTTTTGTAGTTAAAGACTTAGAATGCTTATATGGAATTATAGTTGAGTATGTATTTTTATGTGCTGAGAAGGAAATAAGTCCATTTTTGGTGTACTGTCTAATACAGTACATTTTTGTATCATTTTTCTTTCCATTGTTTGTGTATATCTTACAATTGGTTTATGCTGATAACAATCCATGTGTTTCTTACTATAAAGCTTTTTTTTTCCCCGGAAGCCTATTGACTACAAAATTGGTAAAGAGTCGAGATACGTGCTTTTGAAGAGCCAGAGGTAGGTAAGAAAGCTCGTGTTGCAGATGTGCCCGCTGAAGAAGGTGGTTTGATAGAGAATAATTATATCGCTTTCTTTAGCTGTTGTCGGTATGTGTCTTCCCCGCTCTCTGTTTATTGCCATTGCTAGATACGTCGTATATCCCAAGATTCTTAAATGGGTGCCTAATGGATTGTTTAAGGTGTAGCAAATAACTTTTCTTTATGCATTTTGGACTTGATTTATGGCTTAATCTCTCCAACTTTATAAATTACCACCACACAAAGTACTACCAATATGTACTGCAATTTCTCTTGGTACATAACAATATGTACTGGGTTTCTCGGTACATATCAATATGTACTGAAGTTAATTTGAGAAATTGGTTGTATTTGGGAATACATAGTGGATGAAAGTGTTGTTTAGTTCTGTTGTTTAAGGGAAGTGCACTTTCTATAATTTTTTCATGCCAGCTACATGTTGTAGTGTAGTTGTAGAAGGTTTTGTGTAGGTTATATGGCTGAGTCAAAAAGCTATTTAATTCCATGCAAGAGTTGTAGTTTGCTCATTTTCATTCAGTACATATCAATGTGTACTGCGCTTCTAGTCAGTACATAACAATATGTACTGGGTTTTCAGTTTTTGTTTTGCATACCAGTTACATGTTATTGTGTAGTTGTATAAGGTTCTGCATAGTTGATACGGTTGAATCAAAAATATCATTAATTCCATGCTAGAATTAGTAGGTTGCTCATTTACATTCAGTACATATCTATATGTACTGCGCTTCTAGTCAGTACATAACAATGTGTTGGGTTTATTTCCGGTACGTATCCATTTGTAATGGCTTATTTTGTACTGATATCACTTAGTACATATCAGTCTGT
>JAJJMA010257877.1:0-13879 GCA_023529015.1 Papaver nudicaule | reverse complement strand
TTGTTGGTATAATTCGAGGATTCTCAGCCTGTGGAGTGTACATTGGGCCCATTGGTGCAGTTGGTGGCATCTTCCTCCTCGCTTCTTCACTTTTCTTGAACCTGCCACTGGTCCTTCACAAGGTGAAGATTTAGTAAATTGTTCCCTCTCTTCACCGTCGTTCCTGGAGAATAACATGGCATAGTGATGAACACATGCTACACATTAAAATTTGATACCTCCAATAAATCGTAAAATGCAGTTTTAACCATCTTACGAAACTCAAAATGGAAAACTTATGATCCTTACCTAACATTTTCTCAGGTTGCATAATTGAAGGGAGCAACAAATACATGTTAACCTACATTAAATTGCTTGACGATCTGCGTTTGAGTTTTAAACCTTTACATAATCAGTTAACAATGATAAAGATATTATTAACAGATTCACACCAACAAAGAAATAACTAGTGCACTTGTTGCCGACCAAGAATGACTAACCTATAAAGATTAAGATCCAGCTCCAAAATGAATTCTGCTTACCAAAATTTCCGAGCCCGCCCAACCATTCTTGATTATTACAACATGGAATGTTTTGAACTGTGGTCTGCAGCCGATAGAGCTTGTAACTATGGGACTAAGCTTAAGAAGTTCAGTTTCATCTGTTTTTTTTAGGCTGCCGAGGATTGCAAATTCATAGAAGGGCTTCTTTTCGTCTGTATATACCCACCCCTTAGAGCCATCATTAGCAAGAAAACAACCCAATTATCAAAATTCCCTTCCAATTAACAACTCGCATATATATCTTAAACAACATGAAGAATACTTCATAAAAAAATCAAACATTCATTCATTTGTTTGTTACCTTAATAATCTTAGAGCAAACCCAAATACAGCACAGCTCCTCTCACGAGTGTCTGTCCACCGAGTACAACGCCATCGCTATGATAAACGTCCTGGTGACCTAAAATCACACAAATTGGGTATCAGCAAGTAATCAATCAAAGTTTTCTTGTCCAAAACCAATTGGATTCTGCACGCAAGTAAGTTTACGTACTCAAATGGAAGATAAAAATGAAATCTGCTTACCAAAATTTTCCGATCCCGCCCAAACCAAATCGATTATACAAATGGATTATGTATTTATTCAATAATAACAAATCCGATATATAATACTATCAAACAAGCCAGGGGAGGAACTACGTGCCCCGTGATTTTTCCTTTTGGCATTTGTACATGTTGATATGTAGTAGGCTTTGTTGGCCAAAAGTTGATGTTTTTTCAATTGCAGTCCTTGGCAGCAAACCAACACCCCCACTGCACTTGCATGAAATGGCTGATGGCGTACTGACATCGACCACCGATCCTTTTAAATCATCGTAGATAATGTCACTAATCCTCACTGCACTAACCTGAGAGCCATCATTAACAAGAAACCGACCGAAACAATTTGAATATATCAAAATTCCCTTCCAATTAACAACTGGAAAAAAAAGAGTTGATCAAAAATCAATCCATTCATTCATTCGTTTCTTACCTTAATAATATTTCTACATCACGGTTTCTTAAACCCCACAGCTCCCTCCTCATGAATCTCTGTGAGATGTACAACCCCATCCTTCAATTCAATGGGGACGATGAATGTCCCGGGTGACCTAAAATTATAAATTTCAAATTCACGAAAAGAACAATTTGGGTATCAGCAAGTAATCAATCAAAGGATTTTTTTTTGTCCAAAAGCAAAGTGGATTCTGCATGCAGGTAAGTTTACATACTCAAAATGAAAAGAGAAAAATGAAATCTGCTTACCAAATTTCCGATCCCGCCCACACCAAATCGATTATACAACCAACTGACCTCCTCTCTTTTCTCCCTTTTCCTTTTCATTGCACTCGCCGCCATGGCTCCTCTTTCTGTATGAAAAATAGCGAGGAAGTATAGGGTTTCTTTCTACGTCTAGGGGCTTTTTATTTTGTGGTTCAGACTTGTGTTTGTTTTTCTTACACTCGTATTACACTTCTTCAGCTCTGTAGTCAGCTAGTAGACCGTCCGACTGTCGACTGACTACAATTTCCTCCCCAAGACCGAAATTTGGACTAATCCAAAACTAATCCATAGTTGGGTGTGCGGATTAGTTTACTTAGCCCCCTATGGATTAGTTTTGGATTAGTCCAAATTTCGGTCCATAGAGAATTGTTGAAAGGCATTTCCTTTTCTCGTTTACTTAGAGCAAGCACTATGGTGCCATAAGGCATCTCTATTGAATAGAGAAAGGGGATGGCAGAAATGTCGAAAAAATGGCAACCACAGTGGTCTTAGCTATTTAGAGACGGAAATCGGATTTCCGCACAAAAAAGCTGCGGAAATCGGATTTCCGTAAAAAAAAATCTGCGGAAATCGAATTCCCGCACAGTCAAAGCTTGACTTTTGACCGGCGGAAATCCGATTTCCGTAAAGAATAGGTTTCTAGACAGGAGAATTTGATCTGCAATGGTTTTGAGTGAACAAGTTTTACCCCCTTTTGATTTTGAATCGAACGTTCATCTCTTTTATTCGGATTTCCTGTACATCTCTTAAAAAATGCAAATATTTTTCCCCAAAATTGAGATCCATTTTGTGAGGCACCAACGGTTCCATCGCATGATACAAAAATAAAACAATTGTTAATGGCAAGATCTTCCTCAGGAGTGAATTTCTTAGCCACCATTTTGGTTTTGTGATGAAAAAAAATTGAAAATTTGAAGGGAGAAAGAAGGAATCAATGAAAACAAGATTGATTGGAGTGGATTTGTCAAAGAGGGTGAATTTTCTTATATAGAAGAGATCCCAACGGATAGTTTTTTTGAATTTTGAAAAAAGAGTCGTTGGGGATCTGACGGTCATGAAAAAATAGAAAGATGGATGGTTAGATGTTGAGGTGTAGATGGGGTGTAAGGAAAAAAAAGGTCAAACGGTATTATTTATGGGACGGAAATCCAATTCCCGCATGACTTCTGGGCGGAAATTGGATTTCCGTAAAAAGTTTTCTGCGGAAATTGGATTTTCGCCCTGCGGGAATTGGATTTCCGCCTCGCTTCTCTATTGCTATTGCCTGCTACGGATTGGTAGCAGGCAATAGAGAAGTCCATCTCTATGTCTATTCAATAGAGAAATTTGCACCATAGTAATTGCATTTCTCTATTCAATAGAGAATTCTCTATTAATAGGGAACCATAGTGCTTGCTCTTAGCCCCCAAAAGAACAACCACATGGCCTCTTTCTCCTGAGCTGGTGTAATTGCATTAACAGCTTTGAAATCGGGATTGGGTTACTGAAGAAAAAAGAATTGGTGGTGCACAGAGCCGATCTTGAGGCTCGAAGGGGCCCGTGCGAGTTTTATTATAGGGCCTTTACATTGCGGGAATTTCTTTTGTAAATATTATTTTCTGGATTTTGTTTTAATATTTATATATAGTATACAAACCTTATATAGTTTTATTACGTTGTTTATCAACGTGAAAAGTGCAAAGATGACCCTCAACGGAGAATGTCAAGTACAACCGCTAGGTTTAACTAGAGCTCCGTGAATCGGCGAATTATGTTTTAACACACATACCACTGATTCATCATCAACACCATCTGCAACACTACACAATTCAATCATGGAGAGCGAGGTTGAGGACTCTGAAGAAGATGATGACGATTACGAACCTCAATCAATACTTGTCTTTCCTCTTTTCTTCTTATTAGTTTTTCATCTTATGTTCTTCAACCCACCCCCTCTTCTACCACATGTTCCTCTTCATACATAACCCTATCCACCATTTGTGCTTCATCTTCCTTCACTTATGTCTATTACCACTCGCGTATGATTGCTAAGGCTGAATTACAACCTTATTTATCCACCTTAGCTTTTTTTACCCTAAAAAATCTTTTCCAAATCCCGCTGTTAGCCAATTTCATTGTCATCACCTAATCCAACCACCATCACTACTGCTTCCCTATAATCTCCCTATTAACCCGTCAATATTTTTTAACCTATATCTTTGGGTTTTGCTGGTTTTTACGTTTGAACAGCCCTTTCAGGATTTAAATCTAACCTTTACACAACAGCATCCTTGGGGCTTCTCCTTCATTGGAAGTTATAAACCATTCTACATCACATCTCCCATACCATCTACCAAGTTTGAAGATTTATCCTTGGAATTAATTTCTGAAGTTTCGATTTCCTCTTCTTGGTGTATTATCCTGAACACAATGGGGATGTGGATGTTCCAATCGTGGCCGACTTTTTCGCCATCAACTACAATCAACGTCGGCTCTCTCTGGGAGATTTTTCAGCTTGGGGACTCGGACCCAACTTCAATTCCCCCAACACAGAAGTTCAACTTCAGTTGGAATCGTTGCTTCTTGGCTCCGGGTTCGGCTTTACGGCTTTTAGTTATGGTTCACGAGTTAACTCGTTCTTTGATTTTTTGGACAAAGCCTGGCCCACAAACGCTCCACGTAATGACATCGAATTCAACTTCATAATTACTGTGGACGCGTGTTTGTTTTTTTTCTGGGAGTTTGTTATTTTGGCGGTATTTTGGAAGCATGAGAATTGAGATTGCCTTACGTCACTATCCTTTTATATTTCAGACCAATCGAAAACAGGTGGCGGTTGCAAGGAATTTAAGTCCGACAAAATTTACTAACTTTATCCTTTTTTGTCTTGAACTTCATACGCTGTCATGTGGGACTAGTACATTTGGGATCAAAATTCTTCACCAGCCTTTTCAATATTGGGGTCGCGTCTCTACCAGACATAGTTTCTTTCTTTGGCTAACAGGTTTTTTAGCTGCGCAGTCGAGTCACTCCATCCCTCTCCTTTCAGTCGAGTCTTATTCAACTTCTAATCAACCTTCCACTTATAGGGCCATACTAACACCATAGATTTGCCCTATTACGGAGTCTGGAGTTACTGTTTATGGGGTGTCTGGGAGAACACAGAGTAATCCTTCGGTGGAGAGTCTACTAGTAGTATTTAGGCATAGTGGTGGGATTACCATACATATATATATATATGGTAATGTATGGATGTAGTTTTTGTTTATGGGTGTTTTTGTGTGTCATCGAGCCCTGCTTCGTACAGAGTGCCCCGCTAGAATTACTTATTTTTCTGATTTTACAATGGTGGTGGCAGAACGGTTCAATTGACCTTAATCTAATTCAGTGGCCTTCACTGCACCAGATTCCTTGTCTCGTTACCAAGCCGGTAGCTTGTCATAATTTTACATATTGTCTTAATACGAGAAAGTTGGATATGCAGACTTACAAGGTGGGCTGGATGCTTTTAATTACCTGGAAGAATTTTCGAAGAGGGGTTTGGATGTTAGCTATTTATGTATGTAGTTTCTCTTTGTGTCTGTTGTAATGTGTGTTTCTCTTAGTTATTCTTATATCCTGCATCGTTGGATGTGCCCTATTTATGGTTAGGGTTATCTTAAGTCTACAATTTAGAGAGCAGAACATTCTTCTGAAGTTCAAGCTGGGTACTGGTGTACATCAAGTTACTAAGTGTTCGGGTTTCCTTTGGGAGGTCAAGGAACAACATGGCATGCAACATTGGGTCTGTGTTCAGGAATTCTTGTCAGGCCATTTCTATAAATGGTCAGTTGCCATCATCTTTACGAGCTTGGCAACACAATAGCAATGGTGGATTTTATTGGGGACTTGGCTTGAACTTTGGATGTTTTCTTGCTTTCGCTCGTTGAGACTTAACTTTTGGCACTAGCTAAAATTAGGAGTATTTGTGCTTGGGTGTATTTTGTGTCGAAGGCTGTTCTTAATCCTCTTTTGATGTACCTTAGCAATGGTTGTAATACTCTTAACTTATAATGAATTGCAGGCTTTATCTTCAAAAAAAATAAAAAAAAAAAAAAAACAAAAATAAAAAAAAATACTAACAGGGAAGGAGCGGTTTTGCCGGAAAGGGCTTTCTCCGGCGATTTGAAAAACAGGGAAGTAATCGTGGTTTCAATTGATCAACCACCTTTCTTCCCCAATTTTTCTTCTTGCCCAGGCTCTTTATCTTTAATCTCCTCCTGTTAAGCTTGAAAACAACCCCTAAATCACCCTATTTCGACGGAAAAATCTGCTGCCATTTTTAGGGTTTTTATTAGACGAACAAGGAAACGGCCAGAGCTTCATCTGCTGCCTTTTCCACGATTGATCTGATGCTCCATGGTTCTCACCAGAGCTTCATCTGTAGCCTCAGATAAGCAAGGAAAAACCCTGCTTCAATCTTCTGCCTTTTCCCCGACGAGCAATGCAGTTGCACAGGTTCGTAAAAATGGTGGTTTGCATCGGAAACGACCACCGGATAAACCTGCAACTTCAATGGTCAGAGCTTCTATTCAGTCTTCTGCAGCAACATCACCCTATTCTGCCTCTTTTCAATCTTCTGCAACAACTGGTACTGCTGTCTATGTTCCAAAACGAAACAGTGTTGCATTACCGACGTCTACCAAGCTCCACTCGTCGGATATAATGGTGCCTTCAGCTGGTTCATCTGGTTCCCATGTTAAATCCCCCAGCAATGGACTTGTCTACAGGGAGAAGGTTTTATCAGGAACATCCAACTTAGCAACCCCAATTCAATCTTCTGCGCAAGTTGCAGCGGGTTCTCCTCTCCACAGAACTGCTTACCTTCTTCCACGATACAAGAATGGTCGGGCATCAACTTTGACTCCCCACGCGACCTCGGAAGGTGCCTGCACTTCTGTAGTTTCTGGTGGTTCTCAAGGTTCTGACATTGTTGTTGATGACATCGGTTTTCAATCTCCTGCAAGACCTTTCTGCGACACCATTGCTCCTGTCATGAATGCAAGTTCTCGTGTGCCTGAAAATACAAAGTTCTCCTGCCCTTTTCAGGGGTTTGAGGGCTGCAAAAATGGGGTTGGTGGAGGAGGTTATAACCATGGCTCCTTGATCCAACATCTACGTAACAAGCACTACCCTGATGGTGTTGGCGTGGAGAGATGCCGACAACGCATAGGAAGTTTTTTCAGTGTGTTCAAGGCATGGGAAGATACTCTAAGAGAGATGCGGATGTGGTTATGCTCTTCACGATTGAAAGTACATGCTTGGAACAAGCCTTGTAAGTGTCGCACTGGTGATACTATTCGTGGTCCTTGGAATGGGAAAGGGGTTGATTTCTTGGTGCATGGAATACAGTGCCCCACTCCAGCTATTGCAGACAAAGAGGGCCTGGATGAGGTTGCAGCATTTGATGTGCTTAGCCTTAATCTGGATTTGTTGGATAAGGTGTTGCAGAGCCAAATCACGACAGTCTCCAGTATCCCCGCTAAGTGTAAGCTTCACTTTGCGAGAACATTTAATGGTGTCATTCAGAGGATTGTTCACAACCCCAATGATATCTCTTTGTGGATCCAGATGCTCCTTTTTCCTATTTGTACTCTCCGTATTTACTTCCCCAAAAGTAAAGAGGAGGAGCGGTCCGGAAATAGGAAGAAGCTTCAGATTGCGGCTATACATCATGCTTTGAATCGTTGGTCTGAACCCAATGGTTGCACTACCTTGCTTCGCATAGCTTTAGAGGAGAAAGCTGCTTTACAAGAGACGCGACATCAGGACATGAGAAAGAGCAAGAGCCAGTTGAAAACACAAGAAGACCAAGAGGCTGTTAACATACGACTCTGTCGTAAGAAGTTGAGTTATGGATTATACACAGCTGCTATTCGTACCTTGACTTCTGGTGGTGTGGCTCCTTCCAACTCAGGGACCTTGCATGAACTGCAAGCCAAGCATCCTTTTGCGCCTCCTCCTCTGATACCGGCAGATCCTATAGGACAACCACCTTTCATCGCGTCTAAGGATTTGGTCCTGAATAAGCTGAAAAGCTTTCCCAGGGGGACCTCGTGTGGTAGGGATGGTCTTCGAGCTCAGCACTTGGTTGATGCTTTGAGTGGTGCCGCTGCAGCTGTGTCAGATGAGCTCATCAGTTCAATCACTGAGTTGGTGAACATATGGCTTGCAGGTGGGTGCCCTTCGGTTTTAATTAGGGGAGTTTATAGCTTCTGCTCCTCTCACTCCCCTACTCAAGCCTGGAGGTGGTATACAACCTATTGCTGTAGGCACTATTTGGAGACGTTTAGTTTCCAAAGTTGCTGCTTCCCATGTTGGTAAAACAATGGAGAGTTACCTCAGTGACTATCAGTTTGGTGTGGGGGTACCCTGTGGCGGAGAGGCAATTCTTCATGCTGTTAACAGACTTCTTGAGACGAAGAGTGACTCTACATCTACGTCGATGCTTCTTGTGGATTTCTCCAACGCTTTTAACCTGGTAAGCAGGTCTGCAATGATTAGAGAGGTACGAAAACATTGTCCTTCTATTTCTAAGTGGGTGGAGTTCTGTTATGCATATCCTGCTAGATTATATTATATGGACAAGACTCTTTCATCAGCACAAGGTGTACAACAGGGGGACCCTCTTGGACCTATGTTATTTGCTTTAACTCTACATCCCTTGATACATAGAATTGCAGATGCGTGCTCTTTGGACCTGCAAGCATGGTACTTAGATGACGGGACCTTAGTTGGGGACACTTTGATGGTGGCCAAGGCTTTGGACATTATTCAGCAAGAAGGTGTTTCCTTTGGGCTTCATCTTAACGTCTCGAAAACTGAACTCTTTTGGCCCACAGTGGATAATAGAGGGTTGGTTGAGGGCGTTTTCCCGCCTCACATATGTCGTCCTTCAGAGGGGGTAAAACTATTGGGAGGATCTGTTAGCCTTAGCCCTCAGTTTTGCAAGAATTTGGTGGTTAACAGGGTTCATAAGACCACGGGCTTGATTGATGCTATACGGAAGCTCAAAGATCCTCAGGGTGAGCTTTTATTGTTGAGAAACTGCTCGGGTGTCTCCAGGTTATACTTTGCTATGCGTACAACTAAGCCAGAATATTTGGAGGAGGCACAAGTGGTTTTCGATGATCATCTCAAGCAGTTTCTTAGGCACCTTATTACTGGAGATGGGCCGGGTTTTGGTCTCCTGCAACAAAGACTTGCAACACTTCCCATCAAGTATGGTGGTTTAGGTGTGTATACCATGGAGGATACCGCGCAATATTGCTATTTGGCTTCTTGTTTCCAGACCAAAGCTCAACAGGAGAATATTTTGAGACATTCTGGAGTGTCTGGCTTGAGTCCCAGTTTTGAGCATGCACTAACCCTATACAAACAGGTATGTGGTATTGAGATTTCTTCATTATGCATTGATGACATTGCCCCCCATTCTATGAGTTCCTTGGCAATCAAATACTTCGATGCAGTGAAGAAAGATTTACCTAATCGGTTTGCTATGACGGAGCGTGATTCAGCCTTGTGGCAGAGTAACAGGATCAAGCATGCACAAGATTATTTGTTGGCTATTCCGATTGCGGGGCTCAATCAAACTCTTGGGCCTCGACATTTCAGAGCTATTCTGCGTTATAGGCTTGGGATCCCTCTTTTCAAAGAAGGAGACAGTTGCACCAGTTGTGGCAGGGAGATGGATATTTTCGGGGACCATGCCTTGCATTGCTCAAGTGGTATTGGTCTCAAATACAGACATGACCTGGTTCGTGATACCTTTGCTGATATTTGCTGTCGGGCGAGTGTTCCAGCTAGGAAAGAGGTTGACTTGGGGTTCCTCTCGGATACTGGAGTAGCTTTGAGACCTGCGGATATCCTGGTGTATAACTGGGATAATGGACATGATGTATGTATGGATATCACAGTTGTTTCACCTTTTACAGGCGTTGGGGTGCGCGCCTTCGTCCCGGGTAAGGCAATCGAGGATGCTGTCGTCCGTAAAAAAGACAAGTATTTAGATAAATGTACTGCTCAAGGCTTTGGCCTGGGTGTGCTGGCTTTTACCACCTTGGGGGGTTTGGGTAACGACACTGTGGAGTTCCTGAAGAGACTTCGCAACTACATGGCTAGCCATGATGCGAATGTTATAGTGGGGGATTTTCTCTTTCATAGGATTGGGGTTGTACTTCAAAAAGGGATTGGAGCCCAGCTTGTTGCCAGGCTTCCATCTAAATCTTGTAATCCTGTTGATTCTGACTCTGATTCAGATTCAGATTAAGAAAGAAAGAAAAAAATAATAATAATAAAAAAAAAAAAAAAAAAAAAAAAAAAAAAAAAAAGGTTGTTTATCATTCTCTCGTCTAGACTAGAGATCTTGAGTTCGAGTCCGCATAGCCTCTTATTTATTGTTTTTTTTTGCAACCAAAAACATTAATAACGCTGGGCCTAGAAAAATGCCTCATAATAGTCTGAAAGGTAGCTTGGGTTAATAACTTATGTGCTTTGATATAGGTAAAAAAGGGCCTTTTGTTAAGCCTAGAAAATTAAAAACAGGTCAGGGCTCTGTGCCGTGCACGGCCTTAGGACCGGCCCTGGTGGTGCAGATAATGCTTGAGAGGTAATAAATCATCTCAGTTTGCTTAAGAATGCCGACATATAAAGTTGCGAAAGATTTCGCGTACATGTCTTCGTCCATGGTGTCGCCAAACATACATGTTGCTTTTGATTTCTAATTTGTAAACTAAGGTCATATAGACTTAGTGCAGATGAGAATGTATTCCCGATGTTAGGGGGAGATGGTATGATGTTATAGGAGCGACATGAAATGTCTCACCTTTTGACGAGTCTGCAACCATTTACAGAATGCCTTATGTTGTTGAAAATCCAGAAATTTCATAAGTATAATTGTCCTTAGACAAAATTATGGAACTAAAATTTTTGACAAATGAGTTGATGATGTTGATGCCATGATCAGGAGAAACAGGTGCAACCCGAAGTTGGCACGAAAACTTTCCATCTGAAGTTGGCATGAGTACGGTTGATAACGTTTAAAACTTCTCCCACTTTAATCACGGGGGAAAGTCACTACAAAAGGTTGGTGCAAAATTTTTGATAACCTGAAAGGCTCGCTCTCCTTAATCAGGAGGAAAAGAGCGCCACCGGGGGATGGCACATATATTTTCAAATTAATGGGTTATCTCATGGAGTCAGAGAGTGGATAAGCGCCATCTAAAGGTTGGTGCAACCGAAGTCCACAACTATTCAAGTTATCAGGTTAATTTTCTCATCTTGATCACAGAATGTAAGGTTGCCACTAGAAACTGGCATCAAATTATCTCACACCAAGACATTTGAAATTGAGGTATTAAAGATTTCTCGTGATTAAGCATATATCTTTAGTAGCTATTGAGAAATACTCCCTTCGTCCCACATAAATTGAGCTAGTTCTATTTTAAATGTGTCCCACATTAATTGAATTAGTTCAATTATATAGGTCATTTTTCTAATTTGACCCTTTTAATTGATTATGTTATGAAATCTTAGTATAATAAATTTTTATAATTTCATAGTCATGTTTATACTCGTTGCGTAGGTGTTTTAAAATGCTTTTCAATGATATAAAGTTTACAAAAATACGTGCCATAATTTGAGAGATATGTAGTTTCTAAATTTTACAATTATGTTAACTATAAGGGTATAATTGAAAGAAAAAAAACAGTAAAAACTATTTTCTCTCTTCCTTACCTTAATAATTCTGCAAATCTCAACTAGCTCAATTTATGTGTGACGGAGGGAGTCTTATTCTTCATTTGCTTAAGAATGCCGACATATAAAGTTGTCTCAGCAGAACAAGTCGTGCATTACAATGATCAAATCATTAGACACACTTGAGGCGTAAATGACTAGTTCATATATGCCTTCTAAAAAGAGAACTCAATCCTTTAATAATAAGTGTTCTTGAAGAGACACTACACCAAATTAGTCAAATCGCAACACAAAATTGCAACTGGCGAGCCCCTGTTTCTAATTTGAAACAAGGAAAAAGAAATTGAAACAGGGGAACCCATGTTGCATAATTGAAACTGGCGAGACCCTGTTGCCAATTTGCAACATCCACGATCATCACATGTGCCACTCGCGTAGGTACATGGAGACAATAGTTTTTCACCCAACAGTTTGTCCTTTTAAAAGACCTGATTTTATTTCTGCGCAGTCAAACATTTTCTCCCATGATTTTTTCACCCATGACTTAATCGATTTCTCGGACCAAAATCATTATCGATTTCTCCCTCTTGTCTCGCTACTTCTAGGTTAGGGTTCGAAGTTCTTATAAAGGATTTCCCCGTAGTTGCTTTTATAATAATATCCTCCAAATTTTTGAAACTTGTGAATAATTAGGGACGAACACTGAACTCTCTAGGTAGATGGAAACAAGATCTCTTGTATATAGGGATTAGGGAGCCCGCAAATGGTCTGTTCGTATTTGAATGCCTAGCTCAGTTGTTAGAATTAAGATGGTGATCAATTAAACAATATAAAGTGCAAACATATCTCGGGATCGTCATAAGCATATCACTTTCTTTTTATTTTTGCAATTTTATGTTTACTTAGACGATTTGGTGGGGCCCTTATATTACCTTGATATCATATCTAGGATTTAGGAATTGGTTGAGAATCTATGCTTCAAAATTGAATAATAATAAAGAAAGAAATGACAATAATTTTTGTTTGATTGTTTTATATTATATCGTGACTATTCCAACGCGGAATAGAAGATGTCCTTCATACCCCAAGGATTCATCTGAAATCTCTTAATAGAATCTTGGGATGACCACATCGCAAAAAATAAAAAATCCAAAATGTAATGACTCGATGTGGGATGACAGATTGAAACACGTCGTGAATCAATATTAAACTCAAAAATTGAGTGCAAATTCTCCTATATAGAAAGTAGTGTTACGGTTTCATAACTATACTTCGGGAAACACCATTCACTAATTCACCAACATTTGCACACTTTCTATCCATCTTCTTATATGATTGAACTTGACAGATTCAGTGGTTGTCTTGATAATTATCCGAGTAGACTTCTTGCATCCCTAGACGAATGACCATGAATAATGAAGGCCAAAGGATTTTTATAACCAATGTACGACAACTATCTAGATGGTTTAGTGTTTATTCTTAATCGTTCAAGTAGCTATAATTTGGAGTGAAGGCTTTGTGGGAATATCTCTTGTAAGCCCTCACGGGACTTCACTCGTCCCACTAGGGATACATAGGGGTTCAAAATGTGTGTTTTGCATGCTCATCACAATCGTAGACTCTACGACACATAGTTGTTGTATTGTAATTTGTTTTTAAGTAGTTTTCTCGAGGACTAGCAAAGTCTAAGTAGTGGGGGACTTTGATAGGTGCCTAAAACACCTTATTAAATAATATCAATTGGTTATACTTTCTTTGATATTTTCTTGTGAATTATTTTGTATTACTCTTGTTATTTCATATTTTATTTTCTTATCGGGATAAAAAGTGCTAGTGGTAAAATATTCAACGAAACGAGAGGAATTCATAATCATCCGGTTAGGATCGATCTAAACCAGCCACCCGAGCCACCATCTTCTGTGAAACCTTCTGCTCCTGAAGCCCTACCATCATTGTGAAATTCCAGAAAGTGAGTTGGTCCCTTCCTTCCTACTCTATCAAGTAAGCATCTAAAGTACCATTTTTTCTAGTTTTTAGTGTTTATTAGGTTGAATCATCCAAAAAGAACTAAAAATACTAAAAAGAGCAAGGAAACAAAGAGCAACAAGAGAAGAAAGATCAAAGACCAATTTCTACTCATCCAAATACGAATTTTCTTGGCTCTATCTTGAAGAGAATTGAAATACGGAGCCAACGGAGAAAGAATCAAGTCAATCCGAGCTCGTACAAAGAAGTTATGAGTAAAACGGTTAAGTAAAAGAAGAAAAATCAGAAAAATAACCTAAAATCGGGAACTGCTACGGAGAGTCCTGATTATCATCTTTAAGGGGCAACCCGATGCGAATTTCTTTATTTTTGGA
>JAJJMA010257869.1:0-10521 GCA_023529015.1 Papaver nudicaule | reverse complement strand
CGGGAAAGAAAGACAGTGTCCAAGGTTGATTGGGTTGTTTTTGTCCTCGTGAAGTCAAATTGGAAGGTCTTAGTGGGGTTCCTCAAATTTTTAGGCTCCACTTCAACTTTTTTTTTTTTTTTTTTTTTTAAAAATATATATTATTCATTAATAAAAGAGAAAATACAATGAGTTTTCAGGCCCAGGGGCCAAAACAGGAAGAAACTAAAAAACATAAAAAGGCTCAAAAGCCCATTACAACAAAGAAAACTATGGAAATCTATAATAAGCAAAGTCAGGCACTTCCATCCTCTTCAAATGGCTTGGTTTGCTGTAGAATTTTTGAACTTGACCTCTCTGCATCTTAGCTCCCTCTTTGGCAAAATGGTCAGCTGAAAAGTTAATCTCCCTGAAGACATGTTTGAAATGGATAGCCCTCATTGTACAACAGATCTTATGCCATCTTGCTATGAAATTCCAAGGAATGTTCTTCTTCATAAAAGCATATAGAGCAGCTTTGGAATCAGATTGCAAAACAACCTGAAACTGCTCATTCTCAATAGCCCATTCCAGAGCTCTAATCCCTGCAATTACTTCAGCCATAAAATTTGTAGCATCTCCAATACCACCTGATTCAGCAGCAACAAATTTACCTGTATAATCTCTGACCAAAAAACCATATCCTGCCCTTCCAGGATTACCAACTGAAGCACCATCACAGCATAACAATGGAACACCCACTTCAGGCAACTCAAAGAAACAAGCAATTGGATCATGATTTTTAACTTTTCTAAGAGATAAACCAAAGGTGTTAAGAATGGTTTTATCATATAGGCAATCCCACATACAGCCTTTTAATCTCACTTCATTCTCCTTAATTCTATGTAGAATTTTCTGAATAACCTTATTGCTGTCAGTTTTATAATCCTCAAAGTAAATTTTATTTCTAATGAACCAGATTTCCACCATAATAGAAAAAGCAGCAACTAACCAAGTATTCTTAATGATAGTGCTCTTACCTTTACAGCAGGAGAAAATATCTTCAAAGGAAATAGGAAGTTTGAAGGAGAAGATGCTTGTTATCCAGTTCCAGATGTATTTACTGAAAGAATATCTCCATAAAATATGATCTAAAGAATCTTGCTCACCATGACAGAAATAACATCTAGAGGCAAATTGGAACCCTCTTTTCTGCAAGTTTTCTTCAGTAGCACACACATTTCTAGCAATTTTCCAAACATTAGCTGTTGTGGATGGATGAACACATGATTTCCATATCTTCTTGAAAGTCAGCTTCTCAGGATATTTTTTCCTGAATATGTTCATAGCATTTGATACAGTAAAATTCCCATTCTGATCATTAGACCAAATCATAACATCCTCACCTCCTTTAATAATTGGCAGATCAGAAATAGAGAAGAAAACCAACATTTCAACAGGTATACACCACTGACCATCAATAATGAGGTCACTGACCTTCATTGTAGAATGCTGCTTAATAAAAGAATTATCAGGAAAATTATCTTTGATTGGGTTTTCTGTCAACCATGAATCATGCCAAACAGAAATTCTAGACCCATTACCAACAATCCATCTAACATTATCTTGAAATTCCTGAGCAATCCACTTTAAACCAGGCCAAATAGAAGATTGCTTGTAATAACCAATCCATTTACCATCTTTATCTTTATATTTTGCCAGCAAGAAGAGAGCCCATTCATCCTTAGAATTTTCAATTCTCCATAATAATTTCAAAAGCAATGCCCTGTTAATATCTTCAAACTTTCTAATGCCCAAACCCCCTTCACACTTAGGTAAGCAAAGTTTATCCCAGGCTAAAGTCACTAATTTCCTGTCCTCAGCATTTCCTGACCATAAGAAGTTTTTAACAATTCTTTCACAAGCAATGATAACCTTTGATGGCCATTTGTACACTGACATGTTATATAGAGGGATACTACTCAGAACAGTTTGAACCAAAATAATTCTAGCCTGAAAGGAAAGAAGTTTACCAATCCAAGAAGCTAATCTGCTCTGCAAAAATTCCACAAAAGACCACAAATGTTCAGCCTTCACTTTTCTAGGCATAAGCATAATTCCCAAATACTTGTCAGGAAATACAGATATCTCCATATGCATCAGTTCAGAGATAAAAATTTTCCTAGCTTGAGAAGTACCATCAATAAACACCTGACAAGCACACGTATAGGATACACGAGTAAAAAGAGAGAACGTGATCAGCACGTTAGAGAGGAGGGAATCAAATATTTAAACCGCTGGTTAATCATACACCGCAGTTACACCTTGTTCATTTTCACTGCTATTAGTACCCATCATATGTTGGACTTAGAACCAAGTAGTGCCTGATAACAAAAGTTTTATCATCAAAGTAAGAAAGACAACATTTTTTTAATTTTTTTATTTTTTTTTTTTGCAGAAAAATTATATATTATTAATCTGAATCTGAATCTGAATCAACAAGATTACAAGATTTAGATGGAAGCCTGGCAACAAGCTGGGCTCCAATCCCTTTTTGAAGTACAACCCCAATCCTATGAAAAAGAAAATCACCCACTATAACATTAGCGTCATGGCTAGCCATATAGTTGCGTAATCTCTTCAGAAAAACCACAGTGTCGCTACCCAACTCCCCAAAGTGGTAAAAGCCAGCACACCAAGACCAAATCCCTGAGCAGTACATTTTTCTAAATATTTGTCGTTTTTGCGAACGACCGCATCATCGATTGCCTTGCCCGGAACAAAGGCGTGCACCCCAACGCCTGTAAAAGGTGAAACAACTGTGATATCCATACACACATCATGTCCATTGTCCCAGTTATACACCAGGATATCTGCAGGTCTCAAGGCTACTCCGGTGTCTGAGAGGAACCCCAAATCAACCTCTTTCCTAGCTGGGACACCCGCACGATAACAAATATCAGCAAAGGTATCACGAACCAGGTCATGTCTATACTTGAGACCAATACCACTTGAGCAATGCAAGGCATGGTCCCCAAAAATATCCATCTCCCTACCACAACTGGTGCAACTGTCTCCTTCTTCGAAAAGAGGGATCCCAAGTCTATAGCACAAGACAGCTCTGAAATGTCGAGGCCCGAGTGTTTGATTGAGCCCAGCAATCAGAATGGCCAACAAATAGTCTTGTGCATGCTTGATCCTGTTACTCTGCCACAAGGCTGAATCGCGCTCCGTCATAACAAACTGATTAGGTAGATCTTTCTTCACTGCGTCGAAGTATTTGATTGCCAAAGAACTCATAGAATGGGGGGCAATATCATCAATGCATAATGAAGAACTCTCAATACCACATACCTGTTTGTATAAGGCAAGTGCATGATCAAAACTGGGACTGATATCGGACACACCAGACTGCCTCAAAATGTTTTCTTGTTGAGCTCTTGTCTGGAAACAAGATGCCAAATAGCAATACTGCATAGTATCCTCCATGATGTACACCCCTAAACCACCACACTTGATGGGAAGTGTAGCAAGCCTTTGTTGCAGGAGACCAAATCCCGGCCCATCCTCCGTAACAAGATGTCTAAGAAACTGCTTGAGGTGATTATCAAAAAGCACATGTGCCTCTCCCAAGTACTCAGGCTTAGTTGTACGCATAGCAAAGTATAACCTTGAGACACCAGAACAGTTCCTCAACAGTAAGAGCTCACCTTGGGGATCTTTGAGCTTTTGTATAACATCGATTAGGCCTGTAGTCTTATGAACTCTGCTGACCACCATACTTTTGCAAAACTGGGGGTTCAGGCTGACGGGCCCTTCCAATATCTTAACACCCTCTGATGGCCGGCATATACGCGGTGGAAAAATGCCCTCTACTAGACCTCTGCTATCAACTGTGGGCAAGAAAAGTTCAGTCTTGGAGACATTAAGCTGCAACCCCAAGGGAGCACCTTCTTGTTGAATAATGTCCAGGGCTTTGGCCACCATCAACGTGTCTCCAACTAAGGTCCCATCATCTAAATACCAAGCTTGAAGGTCCAAGGAGCATGCCTCTGCAATTTTATGTATTAAGGGGTGAAGAGTCAAAGCAAATAACATGGGACCTAAAGGATCCCTCTGTTGTACTCCCTGAGACGACGAAAGAGTCTTGTCCATATAATATAGTCTAGCAGGAGCCGCATAGCAGAACTCTACCCACTTAGAGATAGAAGGACAATGTTTCCTTACCTCTTTAATCATTGCAGACCTGCTTACAAGATTGAAGGCATTAGAGAAGTCAACCAAGAGCATGGACGTAGTTGTCGAGTCCCTCTTCGCCTCAAGAAGCCTGTTGACCGCATGAAGAATGGATTCACCCCCACAATGGAACTCCCACACCAAACTGAAAGTCACTGAGATAGCTCTCCATTTCTTTACCAACATGAGAAGCGGCAACTTTAGAGACCACGCGTCTCCAAATAGTACCTACAGCGATTGGGCGTATACCACCACCGAGTTTAAGCAAGGGAGTTAAGGGAGCTGAAGCGACAAACTCCCCTAAAGCAGAAGGACAACCACTCGCAAGCCATATGTTAACCAACTCGGTAATGGAATTAATGAGCTCCTCAGACACAACAGCAGCGGACCCACTCAAAGCATCGACTAGATGTTGAGCCCGAAGGCCATCTCTCCCGCATGAGGTCCCCTTGGGAAAGCTTTTCAGCTTGTTCAGGACCAAATCCTTAGATGCAATAAGAGTCGGTTGCGCTAGAGGATTTGTTGGTATATAAGGGGGAGGTGCGTGAGGGTGCTTGGCCTGCAATTCCTCCAAAGTCCCTGAGTTAGGTGGGGCCACACCATAGGGGTGGTGCTTGGCCTGCAATATTTTTTTTTTGAAATATTTTTGATCAAATATAGGCACATTAGGACACAGGAATTCTATTAGAAATGCACGGTCAAATCAACTTCCATAACTTTTTCAAAGGACTAGGTGTAGCCCATGTCATCATGGCACAACCATACCGCCCCTGTTTTTAATTTTCAATGTTCCGCAATGTTCCATTAGTACTTAAATGGGATATGACATTTCAATTACTTCCATCATACCAGATTGCGACGCCGGAGTCCAGATTTCTTTTCTGATTTGCCCAGAAATGTCACAAATTTTATGGTTGGCCAGCCGCAAGAAATTGATAATACACCAAAGCCAAAAACGTTGAATATTTGCATGACATGCTACTATCAACGAAGGGAAATCACCTCTAGAACTCAGTCATCGTAGAAGAATTTGTTCTGACCATGCTACGCAGCATTCCAGCTCGAATGGCCAAACAATTACCACCCATCCAGGAGAATCAATACCCCGCACCTTGGGAGTATACAAAGTTAATAATTGTCATGATCCGATCTTCCACCAATATTGTTCCTACTTAACTATTGTGGTCGTCCAGTAGCCTGGATTTTCAACAGGCATCGCCGTGGTCATCCAACAACAACTTCCTGGAAGGTCACTCATCTATGGACTGCTCATGGCTAATCACGTTTAACTCTTGAGTTTTTCCAACCCTGAAACCAATCGTAATTGAAAAGACCTCGGTGTTAGGTAATGGAAAATAATTACTTATATTCCATTCGACGAACCCTATCTGCCGAATCGTGGTATTACAATACCACCACCTTTAAAACGGAGCTGTTCCCGCTCTGGAATATATTCAAGCCCATATCTCTGACATTCCCTGCCCCTCATAGGACAAGTACTTGACCCAATTTTTCTAGCATATCCTCCCAACCTTGACAGATGACCTGTCGTCGGCTTTCATACCATTTGTAATGACTCGATAATACCCCGATTCAGCAAGTAGGGTTCACGGAATGAAATACAAGTATACTTTCTCTTTTCCTAACAGCGAGGCCTTTTCAAGCATGCTTGACTCGAAGTTGGAAAAAAAAACTGTACAGTTAAGCGTGTCGGGCAGGGAGCAATCTCAAGAGGGGTTACCTCGCGAAAGCTGCTACTTTCTGACTGCACTGGTGCCCGTTGAAAACCCTACGCTGCTGGATGACTGTAGTGGCTAAGTTGGGACAATATCGATAAATGGTCTTGTCATTTACCATAATTGAGGTAGAAGATGGATCTACACGTTCATCAACATATGTATCCAAGTGTCCGATGTTGTTCTGCTTGACGTGCAAAGTGGACCTATATATTACATAGGAAATATGATTTATCATCCTCAACGCTAGTTCAAGGCTGCAAGTGGCTAGACAAAATGAATTGTGACCCATCATCTCTTCAAAAAACGCTTTAACTTCCACCCGCTGTAGAAATGTAGATAAACGAAACTACTGGATTGAGTCATGACAAGAAATCACCACTGCATCTTTGGATTGAAAAATGCTAAACTTGTTCATGGTAGAGAGGCATTTGCATTGGACATAACCAAGGAAGAAGCATAGCCTAGTAGACGACGACCACGGAAAAACCAAGGCAAAATAGTCGTCACAAAGTAAATGTGTTGAGGATTGACAATCAACAGGTGTGGAAGAACACCATCTCCTACCGAAAACCTCATCACCAACAAATCTATATTACCTGAACTACTTACTAACGATATAGAAACCGACTTTGTCAAAGAATTAAGACCCCTGACGCTGAAAGAACAATCTTAACAACACAATAAAAAGGTTGACACGTTTATGCCTCGCAGTAGGAGGAACTACTAGTTAAGATAAAAAAGACAAACACGCGCGACAATGGATACCCACATAGTCAAATAAAAAAATACGGCAAACGGGAGAATATCGCCGTAGGCAGACCCTTTTGCAGACAGTCATCTATTTATATTGAGCATCAATGGAAGTCTAGCTTAAAGATTAAGATATTTTTGATTAGTGCTCAAGTAAGTTCACGAATAAGGATGTCCATAACTTTCTCAAAAGTCCAACCCAATCTTCTCAAACCGCCTTTAGCTGTAGTGACCTAAGGTAGTGAAAAGACTCTCCTTGACCCATAAGAAGGTTGTGCAAAATATATATCATGTAGAACGTGCACATGGTTCTTGTAGAGGTACGTGATCCGAAAGCCTGTATGGTTCGCACTATAGCAACTTCATAAAAAATACAAACTCGCGGCTTCAACAACTGTAGTACGCGTAGAGGTACGCTAACTATATATGCAAGAGTTCAAGAAAACTTGAACAGGGTACAGGAACTCTGTTGCCATATTGAGTTCATGAACATTCCCCACAAACAAAGGTACGCGTAGAGGTATGCAAACTCTGTTGGGTACTTTGTTCAGAAACTAACTCTTCTCACGTTAGTTCCAAATCATTGAAACATCATGGATAAACCATTGTGCTAAGACTCAAAGAACCATTCTTTCATCCTTCAATATATAAAACATCATCGACTATTACATTGATAAAATTGGTAGATACGAAATCAAGGAAAACCTTTCTAACCTTTTGACGAGAGGACGATAAATATGATATGTGTAAGCTCCGATCTTCGATTTTCAAATGGTCTTTATCTCAACACCTAGTCTATCCTAGTTCGAGAATGATATTGCAGATTAAATTAAGGATTGTGTTTTGGAAATTAAACTTGACAACTGACTTGACATACCAACGCCAATTGGTTCAACTGAGCTATGCTCTAATAATGCCTGTCAAAAGGGTAAAAAAATAAGAACTCCACATAAAACGTCTACCCGTATAACAACCAAAGTTCCTCTTGAACTAATTCATATGGATCTCTTTGGTCCTATCCAACAAGTCTCTGTTGGTGGGAATAAATATGCGTTGGTAATGGTTGACGACTACATTAGATTCACTTAGGTTGCATTTCTTAAACACAAGAATGATACCCAATAAGAGTTTAAGATTGTTGTGAATAAAATCCAGAATGAGCAAGGTCAAAAAATTAAGAAAATCAAAAGCGACCGTGGTACAAAATTCAAAGATACTAAGGTATCTGATTTATGTGACTCCCTGGGTATAATTCAACAATATTCAGCACCTATCACGCGTCAGGCTAATGGTGTGGCTAAACGAAAGAATATAAATATTAAGGAAATGGCTAGGGTTATGCTTTACAACAAGGAATTACCATATGCCTAGTATTTAGGAAATCCATATGTAAAATTGGTTTTGTCACAAAAATTGGCAAAGGGGGAGATCGTTAGAGCATTGCTCGGTCAAACCTACTAGCGTTGGTATGTCAAGCTAGTTGTCAAGTTTAGATGTCAAGACACAATTCTTGATTTAGTGTACTAAAATTTAGATTTCAGATACGAGAATTAGACCATGTAGGTGAGACCTTGAAGACGGAGACTGGAGATTAGTCACGAAGACATCATTACATCTTCATCGACAAAAGGTTAGTAGGAGTTCTGACTTTATGGACTCTTATATTCTACTTATTCTATCATTCAAAATATAGTCGGCTACTTTAGTACGAATAGCTTATTGAGATGTATTCCTATAACTAAAGGTTATGTTAGTATTCTTTATGAGTGTACTAAAGTTATAGGATACATATGAGAAATATTCAATACACTTTCCATCACAATGGTTTGCTTGAAAATCAATCTAGAAGAATGGTGAATATTGGAGTAATACTCTAGAGCGAGTGTTGATGGATTATGGTTCATAACGAAACAACCTCTAAGTACGAATACTGACTCAGCCCACGTACTACAGATCAAATCCAGTTAAACCTTATGAAAAATGAGGGGTACCGAAATACAACCAACTTTTCGTTTGGGCTCGTGAGTCTTATGGTTTTGGTTTGGACGTCTCAAAAATCAATACCCAAACCTAGATAACCGGAGTTGTGATATTGGGGATCAACTCGACAAAGTGGGGACTTTGGAGTTAAACTCTACGGTTATTGAATAACGTACTACTTGGTGCTTTAATTATATAATCAGAGATATAATGCGGAAAGTAAAAGCACACAAGACACCAGAGATTTTTTTAACGAGGAAACTGCCTTGCAGAAAAACCTCGGGACCTCGTCCAGATTGAACACCGCCCAGTACAAACTGACTACAAACGCTAGCCTACTATAAGACTTCGGTCTGGGATGTAGCAGAGACCAACTCCAGCCCTCCAAGAGAATTGGCTACTGTCGCACTCCTTACGTTTCTAGATCCCCCACAGATCGTCACACACTTGATTCCCCCAGCTGACGTCCTTTACAGGCCTAGGAGTTGCTTTGACCGATGTCAAAGGCTTGTGTCAGCAATACTGGCTTTGCAACCTAATTGTTGACGTATGGTCTAACTGTCCTCTATCAGTTTACCACACACAAGTTGACTTCCTTCGGATGATTAAATCCAGGTCATACGGAAATCTACTTCACAAATCAGGGCTGACAAGCAAACCGAGTAAGCTATGCCCAATTTGTCTCTACCTCAGTTATACACGAAGAATCACTTAAGAAACTTGTATAACTGGAGCTAACTAGGTCTTATAACACCGAGTGCAGCCGTGCGTTGCTACCTTTCAACCTTTACGTAACTTAACCAGTTCTTGAATAGTCGTATAGCAGAAGATACGGACTATGGAATAGACAAGAACAAAGATAGGTTACTGAGGTTACAGGTCAATCTGATTTCAACCACTAAGGTATCAATCTACCTGTGCTTCCCAACTCTCAAGAGAAGTCTTTTATAGTCGTAGGGAGTTCCCAGAGGAGCTGCAAACTATAGAGGATGACTATACCACAACAAGCATTCACCGAAGTGAAAAGAGTTTACGCTACCTTCCCTAAGGACCTTCACGTATGCTTGATGCTTGCGGTATTTGTCCATAGACACCTCTATTTATAGCATTCAATAAGATAGGTTGCTTTGGAATAAAGCAATCAATTACTTGTCCCACAAGTTAAGGAAACCCTAAACTTGATAACCAAGTAATAAAGATTAATTTCTATTGGAATTCTTTTTATCATTATCTGCCAAGTGTTTTGTTAGCTCAAAAACACTTCAAGATAGAATCCAACAGACCAGAGATAATCTTATCTTATTGACTCATTGAGGATCGTTAGATGGAACACAAAAGATATTATGTGATATACAAGTCCATCAAAGAGATAAAGGAGTTTAGAGTTTGACCCAAGTGAAATTCTGAAAGAATATCCACTAAATCTGACACCAGCAAAGTAACCAACATTGGATTCGCGTACAGGTTCGCGAAATGTTCAGTCACTTTGGAACTCAGAAGAAATCCGAGTTTCTGGTTTGCGAACCTGTTCGTGAACCAACCGCCTGTCAGATTTCGTCAAATCTGGATTTCGCTGGAAGTTCTGGGCTGACCAGGACTTAGACGTGTGTACGTATTCAGCTGTAATCCATGGACTCTTTGCTCAAGAGTACTCCTTTAGATTCATCCATATCCAACTAACGATTTGCAAGCAAACCATTGTAATGGACACATGGCACCGAATCTATCTCATTCATTCTTGTACTCACAGTATTTGTGGGAACAAACACTGGTCATGACACAAGGCCACGTTAGACAAGAATACGATCTCAATCGCTATTATCACTACTAAAGTAGTCGACTATATTTCGAAAGAATA
>JAJJMA010257854.1:0-18845 GCA_023529015.1 Papaver nudicaule | reverse complement strand
TTCACCTGACTCATTCCCAATATTAGGTCTCTAGTAATCCACTTAGTTAACGAATAGGTTTGGAAAAGTTCATAACTTGTCTTACCAAATCTGTAGAGCATGTGTCACGATGCTCACTACGTGTTTTTTCATCCTTGATGTGAGCACTTCAAACCTCCAATGTCAGGACTAAATTTCTTATACATAATTGGTTAGTATATCCTTGCTTACATATCAAAATGGCATCAAGTTATCTCATGCATGAGTGTTCAAACGTGATACTTTCCCTGTTATACTAACTAATCAGTAACTCTGTAATTATGTATTGTGTAAAATGTTATGCATACGTTCCGGTCTTTCAGTTGAATGTTATGTGCATTTGTATCTGCATAATGTGCCAAAACTTTTTGATCACTCTAATTTGTTCAAGTTTTGAATTCACAGCATTTTCTCCATGGTGAACCTGTTGTTGGAGTCGAGTATCAGTACCACATGGACCCGTTTCTTGAGAGGGTTGAAGACCTCAGGCAGATGTTGCAGCATGCAAGAGAAGCAAATGATATGGTTGGTACCTATATCCTTGGTTAACGAGTTGATACGTTTCTTGCTCCTTTTTAACCAGTCACCCTTCTTTTGAGGAGGTTAACTTGCTTTAAAAGTTTACCTTTTCGCTTCCTGTACTGCAGTAAGTTCCCCTTGTATCTATTATATTGAGTACAATTTGATGACTGCGTTCTCTTTAGCAAGTCAATCTTGAATTCTACTGTGTTCTTGCCATGTTTCATATTCTACTTAACTTCATGCATGTATTTTTTTGTATTTGGTATTTTATTTTTGTATTTGGTATTTTTTTTGATACAATGTTTAGTATTTATTCTAATACAATATTTGGTATTTTTTTTAATTTTAATTAAAAAATCTGCAACGTTTATAGGCGTTGCTTCATTTATCTAAAACGTTGCTCTAAATAAAAGGGCAACGGAAGTGGTGACGTGTGGTGACGTCACTTCCGTTGCTTATAACAAAAAGTGCAACGGAAGTGGTGACGTGTGGTGACGTCACTTACGTTGCTTCATTTATAAAAAACGTTGCTTTAATTAAAAGAGCAACGTTACTAACGTTGCTTTAAATAAAAAAGAGCAACGGAAGAAGCAACGTAACTTCCGTTGTTTAAATAATTAAAGCAACGTTAATAGACGTTGCCAAAAATTTGTAACGCCGTTTTTGCAACGCTAATAGACGTTGCTTTAATTCGGCGCAACGTCTATATCCGTTACAAACAGGCCCCTGTGGCGTAGTACATGTGACTGAGATGGGTAACACACTAGCATTTCAGGTTTCTATGCTTAAGATGTTTTGGATTGAATCTTATTTGACTGCTGCTTATATCATCAACAGGACACCCTCTAAGATACTTGATTTTCAGTCTCCATTTGAGATATTATTTCATAGGGTTCCTGATTATTCTTTTCTCAAGGTCTTTGGTTGTGCCTGCTATCCTAATCTCATAGGCTACAGAAAAGATAAACTTAGTCCCAAGTCAACTTTATGTGTTTTTCTTGGCTATAGTTATTTTCACAAAGGCTATAGATGCACTACGCCACAGGAACCGGTTTACAACGGATATAGACGTTGTTGTGAATTAAAGCAACGTTTATAAGCGTTGCGAATACGGCGTTACAAATTTTTGGCAACGTCTATTAACGTTGCTTCTTCCGTTGCCCTTTTTTATTCGAAGCAACGTAAGTAACGTTGCTCTTTTTATTTAAAGCAACGTTTTGCGTAATTTAGGCAACGTCTATATACGTTGCGGAATATATAATTAGAATTAAAAAAATACAAAAAAAAAACTGTACAAAATATTTTATTAAAAAAAAATACAAAATACCGTATTACAACAAATACCAAAAAATACAAAATATTGAATTAACACATGCTTCAATTTTAAATAAAAATTGCTTGAAGTAACAACAAAGACAACAAACTTTTAACAACATGAGCTTGATAATCTGAAGAACAAAATTCTATGAAAGAAGCTTACGCAAGATCCGCTAAAGTGTCTGATTTGATCACTGCTTTCCCCCCTGGAAGCTCCAGAGATGAATAATGGGATATCATTTCCCGTAGAGTGTGCTTTGTGCTTCTAATGCAATTATCCCATATGAAACTCTGCAAACAAAAATATGGATTAGTGCTAGTTCTTTAACAAGATGACTAGATCCAAAGTGACCATTTCAGCTGCAAAAATGCAAAAATCAGAATATCATTTTATTTGCATGAGCAAACACACCTTTCTCACATACCTCTCTTCACCTCCTCCCACGGCAATTTGCCATCAGGGGAAAAATTGAGGCATTCCACAGAGCTCCTCTACCAACCATCACAGATGAGGCACCTAAGCAGAAAAGATTGTTATGAGTATCAACAAAGCTAGAGAACACAGGTCTAATAAAAACAAAAATTTCCGGCATCTAATAAAAAAAACGAGAGAGAAAGAGAACACAGGCCTAGCTCCTTACATAATCTTCAAACCCTTTATAGAATTAACATTGATGCCACCTGCAATCTGGGAGGAAAAAGGAAAAGAGTAAAGAGGCCCGAAACAAATCATCCTGGTTAGGTTCCCGGATATAAGATATTGCCAAATTTGGTTCTTGACTTCTTGCAAGGCCATCACTGCTCATAGCTTTACTCATCTGTTAAAATAAAAACAGAACGTTAACTGCAGCTAATTCACTTTCGTTGTGCTTATGCTGGACTTTAAAAAATTAATAGTTTCTAACGCTCCATATGTCCAACACAAAGATTCCTTTGCAAGACCACAATGTACTGGCTACATTTCTTTCATATAAAATGCGAAAGCATGATTGGTGGCCTTGAAAGAGGATAATGGTCATCTTAAACATCATAATTGCACATTTTTTGTCCTTTTACCTCTTGGCAAAGTGGGACATTTCAGATTAAAAGGTGGAGTATTCCATCTAACTCATCCTTGTACACTGTAACTGCACAAGTCTCTCTCTACTAAAACCATCAGAAACTATAGATGATAAGCATGAGAACATAGGATGGGACTATGATGGATAGCAAACAAGAGACTCCTAGCAACTCACCATTTTCTTGGTCCACATGAACAAATTAAAAAACTTGCTGCAACTATGAGATAGCACAGGATAAGCATCAACCCTTTGAAATAATTGAAGTACCTTCCTGAAATGACAGAAGCAAGCAACAATAATAAGTAACACAGCTAGTACTGAGCTGCATAAGCTATAAAAAAAGGGGCTCCTAACCATTTTTTGACATCTTACGAGCTTGGAAGCATTGATAAAACAACAGAGGACTGTTAGAGGGAGAACAACATTTCGGGAGAGACATTCAAGGGAAACAAATAAGAAAGAGTTTAAGCTATATCTTAAGTTGTTTCATTTGAAACAACAGTCTCTATCCCTTTTCATTTGTCTCCATGTTATCATGAATAAAACTTGGTATCTCTTACTTTTAACTACAACGGAAAGTATGTCCACTGAATTGGACATTAACAAAAACGGATCCTTCTTAGCCCTCTTCACACTTGTCTGCTCTTAATAATCAGATTCTAAAGCTTTATGGATATAACACATTTGATGACAGAAAATTAACAACGGTATACTTTCAGAGACATTGATGACAGGAATGAATCAATGGTCTATAGGACATGCAGAACAGAAGTTTTGAAATAGTGCACAATCAAACATGCATCCAATTGTAAAGCTCTGGGGTGAACCTGTAGCATAAAGGCCACCACTAGAACAATAATAAATAGTGTGACAGTCTCGAAGAGTTGAAAATTCAAGTCCATCGGTCTCCCCATAAACCAACCAACCACGACACAAAAGGGAATCTGCAACCGTGAGAGCACATTAACAATAGCCACAGAATGAAAAAAAAATCTTGTCTAATGCAGTTCAATGAAGCACCAGGGTATATAGATATCTGTGTTGAAGATCCGATTGCAACTCCCTTCTCACATATTCTCTCTTCACCTCCTCCCACGGCAATTTGCCATCAGGGAAAAAATTGAGACATTCCACAGAGTTCCTCTACCAACCATCACAGATGAGGCACCTAAGAAGAAAAGATGGTTATGAGTATCATTCTCTATCAAATCCAAATAATAGTAAAGATTCAAGAGAACCAAATTCTCTAGAAAAAATCTACAACATCAGTAATCTCATTCCATCTAGCAGGATCCCGTGTCCTATCTTCAACTTTTCTGCAAGTCAAATAACATGAATACCAGACCACATAAGCATAAGTTAGTGATCTCGTCGGTACATGACAACTATTGCCAGTTTCATATCTAGACTGTGATTAAAAAGCGTAGGCCTTGGTGGAATATATAGCAGGACTGACACATGCGAGCATACGAAAAACTTTGGAAGCAAAAGCAACCACAACACAACATATGAATGCTAGTTCAAAAGCAAAAACTTTGAAACACACATGCCTTTGTCAACGTTAGGTTGCACAATTCTGTAAAACCCCAAAACAAAGTTGCAGCCTATAAATATTAGTTCAAAAACAACTGAATGAACAGTTGACTTCTTGTCACCAAGTAAGTGTCTTGTTGATCACAGAAGCTATACATAAACTACTAAACCATACAAGGGTACAAACATTGACAAACAAACTAAATTATACTTAGTAATATGTTCTCATATCTCCTAGAAGATTGAGATGTTTGGTTTTTGCTCTTTACCACACAATACAAATTTAACTTTTCAACTTGCCAACATAAAAACAAGAAAAATACAAGTCACCCACCAATCGGCAATCATACCGTAATCAACATAACAATTACTTGGTCATCAGAAGTGAACTAATTAAGCAAAAGAAACACCCTATTGAATTTTATGACGATAAACAAAACAAACATATCACCTTCCATGGACGGCTACAGCAGAAACACCAGTTTTCACGATTCTCCGTGCTAGTTCAAGCGTATCATGAGACGTTTTCAGAAGCCGAATTTTACATGTCACTGGTGTGCTCAAGTTCCTCTTAAGTGTTGTTAAAATCTTCAGAAAACACAAAACACTACGAGTTAGCATGAAACTGCAACTAGTAAAATGTTTAAATTGATTACATCGTGAATTAGATCAGGCTTAGACAATAATGCCGCACCAATGCCTCCACTGACAGAGAACGCCTTGGGACAACCCATATTGATATCTATCGCTGCAAAGTCATTGCACCTGAAAACAGTAAGCATACAGTCCCTATATCATTCAAACTAACACAAATAGACTAATCGTACAGCAAAACACACAGAAACTGCACACATGTAACTCGTTTAATAGCCAGAGAGGAAGTAGCATACTAGACTTTCTGAGCATCACTAAGAGCGCTAACAGCATCCGAAGTCCCAATTTGAAAAACAACGATCTCGTTCCTCATGACAAGTTCTAAACACGACATTCTATGTTCCTTTATCAACAAAATCAGTCGACCCACAACAAATAATTAATGGCGGATGCTAGGGTGAAGAACAAATATAAGTTTCGTCAGAAACTATATTTGTTAAAGAGAAAGAAGTTTCGTCAGAAACTGGAAGATAATTGATTGTAATAATCAAGGGTTTTGAATAATAATTGATAATAATAAGATGTGTCTTCTCATCAAGAGAACAGGCCTATATATAGGCTTACATAACCGACTAAAGAATAAAGAAAGGAAACCAACCTAAACTAGGAAAGTAAAAGAGTCTTGCTATACAAGGAATACTCGTAAGAGTAGAATAAAATAAGTAATGCATAAATAAGGAATGCAGTACTAAAGATGTACTACATCAATAATAAACAACAACAACAATATCAAACCCTAAATCCGCGACTACCACAAAATCCCAAAATCAGAAACCCTAAACTCGATTGTACACAAAATTCCTAAAAAAAAAGATTATTATGGATTAAAGTACATACAAATGAAATACAACGAAAATCATCATCTATGTTTTAAGAACTTACCCTTTTTCATCAAGCATCATCTTGAATTATGAAAAAAAAAATAGGTCTACTGCAAATCGAGTTCTATTAGCTTCAATAGTGTTGAATCATCTCCAAGAACACTCGATCTATGCTAGTTTACCCGATTTGTAACTATTTCACTCGATCTCCCCTCTTTTCCCTCTCTGGTTTTCTTCATTCGTTCTCCCCTCTTTTCTCCCTCGTTTCTCTCTCTGAGTTTCTCTCGGTAAAGATAAGGTAAGGTAGAATGAAATACTAATAAAGGAAAATCTATTTTCGGTAAAAAGATATATAAGCCCTTGAAGGCGCAACATTACCGGCAACGTTAATAACGTTGCTTAATTAATATTTAATAATTCCTATTTGGAGCAATGTTATTAACAGTGCGCAACGTTAATAGACGTTGCCTAGGGCGCAACGTTAATAGACGTTGCAGATGCGGAAAAAAAACGTTGGGAATCAGGCCCTGTGGCGTAGTGACGAAAAAAAACTATGCTCAGGGCATAGCTATGCTCTTGATCAAAAGAAAGTGTTCATATCCAGACATTTTACTTTAGAAGAATCTGTTTTTCCATTTGCTCAACATGAAGATATTGTTTCTCCAATGTCAGAACAGATTTCTTCTACACAAGTTTCAGATGATTCAACTGTCACTAAGTCTTTTGCTCATGAAGACATTGATGTTTGCTTGACTGATTCTGTTCCTGATACTTCATCTGATGTTGTAGTTGTTGCTTCAGACCCTGACATCCCTTCTATTTCATCAAGAATCACCAGGTCAAAGTCAGGTATTCACAAACCTAAAGCTTTACCACCTGATTTTGTTTCTCTTGTGAGCATTAAACATCTTATACCACTTGCTTTTACATCAATCCTTTCAACACCTAGTGAACCTAAAACTTATAAGACTGCCATTAAGGATGCTAGATTGAATAAAGCCATGCAGGAAGAATATGATGCTTTAATGAAAAATCATACATGGATACTAGTTCCTCATATGCCTGATATGAATGTTCTTGGGTGTAAGTGGGTCTATAAGTTGAAATTGAAGTCACATGGATCTCTTGAAAGGTTTAGCAAAAGGATATCATCAATAAGAAGGAATAGACTACACTGAGACTTTTAGTCCTGTAGTAAAAAGCCACACAATCAGAATAGTCTTGATTCATGCATTGACTAACAAATGGATTGTTAAGGAGCTAGATGTCTCCACAACTTTTCTTCATGGAGTTCTTAATGAAGATGTGTATATGGCTCAACCTCAGGGTTTCATTGATTCAACCAAACTCAATCATGTTTGTCATTTAAAAAGGCCTCTTTATGGATTAAAACAGGCTCTAAGGGCATGGTTTGAGAGATTCAGCTCATTTTTGCTTAAAAATGGCTTCACCAAGTCTATGGCTGATAATTCCATGTTCATCTTCAACACTGGATCAGAATGTCTGATTCTTCTTCTTTATGTGGATGACATTATTCTCACTGGCAGTAGTCAGAAATTGATTGATTCTCTCATTACTTGCTTGAGCAGTCAGTTTGCATTGAAGGATTTAGGTCCTTTGCACTATTTTTTGGGCATAGAAGCAGTTAGAGATGATGCTACAAATACTTTCTTTCTGTCTCAACATAAGTATACTATTGATCTACTTACAAAGGCAAATATGCTGGAGGTAAGACCCTGCAAGACTCCAGTGGTAAATGGACAAAGAGTTTCAGTGTACATGATGGGAATCTGTTAGAGTCTCCTGCTGAGTATAGAAGTTTGGTTGGATCATTGCAATATCTGACTATGACTAGACCTGACATTACTTTTGCAGTGAGTTATGTTAGTCAATATATGCATTCTCCTACTGATGTCCACCTTCTTCTAGTTAAAAGGATTCTCAGATTTCTCAAAGGCTCATTAGGCAGTGGAATTATTCTACAGGGTGGTGATTATACACTGCAGGGCTATTCAGACTCTGATTGGGCAGCATGTCCTGACACCAGAAAGTCCACTTCTGGTTATGCTATATTTTTGGGTACTTCTCCTATTTCTTGGTCTTATAAGAAGTTACCTATTGTTGCTAAATCAACAGTAGAAGAAGAATACAAGACTATGTCAGTAATGGCTACTGAAATTATGTGGATTTCTTATCTAATGGGTGAGTTAGACATTCCATTGTCAAGACCATTTCAGGTGTTCTGTGATAATCAAAGTGTTAGGCGATTGGCTTTGAAACCTGTCAATTTCTCTGAAGCAAGACACATTGAGTTGGAGTATCATTTTATCAGAGATCTTGTTGCTGCTGGTGTAGTGACAGTATACTTCATTCCTTCAGAAGAGCAGATAGCTGACATTTTTACTAAAGGATTGCCATCTCCAGCTTTCATCTTTTGTCAGGGCAAACTACTACATGTTTCACAGGTATCGTTTGAGGGGAGTAAAAGATTCTATATCCTAGTCGACATTTAGTATTGACTGATTCTGTTATTGTCGTTTGTATCTGGTGAGAGTTGTAGACTGCGACGTTTCAGGAGAGTGTAGTAGAGTCGGTTGTGCTCATTTATGAGTTGTCTTTTTCATTTCTTGTTTTGCCTTATAAGGCTTGTATTGTGTCTTGTTTTGTTTTATCAAAACATCTGGTTACAACACCATTAATGAAATCTGAAATATAATTTCTCAAGCTAGTATGACAGAAGGTGTGTAATGCTATTATTTCAAATAGTATATCATGGGTACAATGAGAATTTATTATGATCTTGGACTTCAAGAACCCATTAGTCTTGCATTAATTCAAAATCCATATAAAATTACTGCAAAGAGTATTTACCACAAAATATTGAGAGATGAAATTAAAATAACACCACATCAGTAAAAAAAAAACAGCTAAAACAAACATTAAATTAAAAATAACTTCTTATAAACTGCAAAGGAAACATGATCAACGACATCGATTACTAAGGATGATACGGGTTACACTACTTAACCAACGGCTTCTTCTCTGAACCTGCAAGTTTCGAAATCAATGGAGCATATGAATTCTTTTCTTCTTTTCGGGCTTTCTTGTCTTTTGATACATCTTCCTCCAACTTGGTTACTTTTCTTTTCAGCGTATCCAATTCTTTAACCAGTGCTTCGACCTTATTGTTAAGTGAGACAACGTAGTTAGTAGTTTTTTCTAGAAGAGTATTCAGTCCACTGCTAGTGCTACTATCCCTACTAGGACTACCACATTCATCACTGGCACCATCAAATAACGATCCAAATAACGAACCCTGGTTTTTCTCCATTTGCTTGACCCTTGAATGTATTTCTTGTTTGTGCTCAAGTCTTGTGTATTTCCTGCTATATGCCGCCTTCATTTATAGATGGAGAAAGCAAATGAATCGTCCGTTAATTTGGTCAAAAGGAATTTTTCAATGTTGTTTGAGAATCGGCACTAGCTCATTGGTATTACCTATGGATAATGCTATTAATGTGGTTGATAGTTCCAAGCTAATCTCACTTAGACTAAATTTCAATTGACGCATGCGTTTCTCCATAAATTTGAATTGACGCATGCATTTCTAATCTTTTGGGTTCAACTTTTTTGGAAAATTTCCCACCAATTTTTCCGTCCATTCAATCTCACTTTTGTAGGGGTGTTGCCCATTTGAAAATCTCCAAGAAAAAGATTCTAGAAATTTCTTGTCAACTGATTTTCTCTTTATTCTCATGAGCATGAATTCTTGAAGAAACAATTCCCACAAGATAACCAAAGCTTAAACAACTGCTCCAATCCACTACTACTCATTTTTTTTTCCCTCACTCTTTTCGTGGTGTGTTGTGTGCATATGTGCACAATATCATTCCCCCCCTCCGTTCAATATATAAAGAAATTACTAGGTTTACATAAATTTTCATCCTTTCTTCCTGATCTACCCTCAATTGATACAGCATGTAGTTTTAAAGCCCGTGGGCCAAAATAATCAAATCCTCTGGAAACAAAACCCTAAATAAATTAACCTTGTGGCATACCTTACAGCAATACCTTAGCCGATGTCTTTGTCACGTAGAAATTAATTGAAGTTATTTTCATTTGTTCTTGTGTAATTGCTACTCCATGAAATTGGTATGTTTGTCGAGGAACTTAAATGTGGTTCCTGGAAACTGGCTTTATAGCCTGCCTAAATTTGGCCCCATTTTGAGTATTTGGCCCCATGAAAAAATAATTCCGGCGGTTGTTGTATATCAAAATCGGAAAACCCCTTATCATAAAAGACCGTTTTACCCTTCCCTATCTCTTCATCTTCTCTACTTCCCTTCTCTGTTTACAAAAATCGTTCTTTATTTCTTCTCTTCTTCTCTCTTTCTTCATCCTCCTCCCACTTCCCACTGAGGTGCCGCCACCACCACCACCACCAACAATCGGTACATATACACACACCATATGTACCGATTGTTCATACGAAAATTCTTTAATCTTCCAGGATCTGCAATGAAAGTTAAAGTTGTAAACGGCAGCGGAACCTTGACAATTTTTGATTCCACGAAGTAATCAGTTAACCAATCACCAACGATTGATCATGATTCAGAAGAATTTTCGGGAAGGTGAGTTTTTAATGGCGCTTTGTAGTTGCCGTGTACTTGGGGATTCTGAAATTGAATGAAGAGAAGAAGAAATTGAATTGTTGCTGCTGCCATTAATGGATGAATGTGTGTGTATGTCAAATCTTTGCAGGGACGGAGATTATTGAGAGGTCCAAACACTCAATTTTACTGGTTCTTCTACAACAGAAAAGATACACATCAGGTGTTTGATGTTTTGCCAGAAAGAGTTGCAAAGAGCATATATGAAATGGTAAACCTTAAGTTGCGGTGATGGTGAAGAAAGGAGATGGCGGACTGTCATTTGGAGTGCATCCCTTAAGTTGTGGGCTGGTTAACGAAAGGGAAGCAACTAAAATCACTTCTACACACAACAACAACCAAACCAACCAGTCATATGCAGTGGAAGATTTGAGTTCCATGAGCGAACAACGATTATACGTTGCCAGGTTTCATTAAGAAAATCAACTTTGTCTTTCATCGATTCGAAGGATATGTAAGTAAGCAGAGTTAATAAGTGATCACTTACGATGGTGTATAAAAGAGGTACTTGAGAAAAGGTCTGAAGACAGAAATGGGGACCAATTCGAAGTTGGAGTGACCCAAGTAGTTCATGAAATCAATGTAAGTGAGGTAATCCACGATACCTACTATTGGTAATCCACGATACCTACTATTGTGGAATTTTGGATACTGAAATGAGTTTGTTGTGGACTACAGGTGTGTGAATGGGGGCAAATGTTGCCAGAGTCTGGGGTCGAAGCTGGTGTTTGGTGAGTGGTGGTGCTAGTAATTGGTCTACATTTGACTGTAAATGGCTTCTTCATCTTCTTCCCATATAGTCGGTCCTTGTATTAATGTATATGTACCGATTCTGGGCGGACCTAAACTTAATCGGTGTTTATGTCAATGAGTATTTACCGATTGTATACATAAATCGGTTTTTAAGTACACCAACAATCACCGATTTCAAATGAAAAAAAAATAGTTTTTCTGTTTTTAAAAATGCCCATAATCGGTGCTTATATGATTATATAAAAACCGATTATGTTTATAAACGTCTTAATAATCGGTAAACATATTACCATATAAAAACCGATTATAATAATCGTTTGTATTTGTCTATAATATAGGCCGATTTATGAAAATCGGTTGTTGTTGTGCAATTTAAGTACCGATTCTGGGTTGTTTCATTTTAGAATTTTTTCAACTGGAATCGACCGTTGTGTCGCGAAATATAAACCGATTCTGGTTTTACTTCACAATCGGTATATATACTAACCTATATCCACCGATTATTGTTCTTGTTTTTTTAAAATGAAGAACAATCGTTTGCTGTGGTGGCCAATATACGCCGATTCTGGGAAAAAAATACTAAATGAAATTTAAGGTGGGAGGAGTGGAGGCGGCAGCGGCGGTGATAATGGGAGTTTTTTTTTTTGGTCTTTTTGTAGTGGTGGTGGTGGTGGCGGTGGTGGCGGCGACGGCGGTAATGGTGGAGAGGAGGCGACGGTAATGGTGGTGGTGGCGGAGGCGGTGGTGGTAATGGTGATGGAGGTGGCGGTAATGGTGGTGGTTATTATGGATATAAAATGAAATTAGGTTATATTAGTAGTGAAGGGTAATTTAGTATATTTCTCAATTTTTAGACATCCCATAACAACTCACCCTAGATGGGTATAAAATTGTATGGGGCCAAATACTCCACTATGGGGCCAGATTAAGCCAATCTTTATAGCTCATTGGTAATTGGTAGATATGGTTAGCCTTTTTAATGTGGTTGACAGTTCCAAGTTAATTTCTCTTAGACTGAAATTTTGGGTTCAAATTTCTAAATTTTTGGGTTCAAATTTTCTTAAAAATTTCCCACCAAAATTTCCCTCCATTCAGTCTTAATTTTGTAAGGTTGTGACAATTTGGAATATTTCTTGCCTCCATTAAACCATTAAAGAAGGCAATTAAGTGGTCTATATCTTCTCCATAAATCCTACTGATTTTCTCTGTACTTTCATCTCATGGGCATGGATTCTCCTTCAGAAAATTCCCAATCCCTCTGCAACCGTTCTCTTTCTGTAGGGCTTGAAATCATAACAACACATGTTGAAGAAACAACTCCTACAACAACAAAACCCCAAAAAAATCTCACCGATGAACAACGTGTAGCTGTTTACCAATTCTTATTGAAGGAGAGCAATGATGGAAAACTAAAACACGGCTCAGTATCCAGTGCTGCCAAACTATTTTCAGCATCACCAAGAACCGTGAGCCGCATTTGGAAACGATCAAAAGAATGTCAGGAGTTAAGCTTGCCTGTTGATGTTTCGTCTAGGATGCCTAAAAAGGTTGGCCGGAAGCGAACTGAAATTGACATAACCAAGATCCATGAAATTCCGTTGGAGCGTTGCAAAAGTATAAGATCAATCGCAGAAGCTTTGAATGTGACAAAGTCTACATTACAAAGGCGGATGAAAGAGGGTGCAATAGCTGTGCCTAGGCCACATTTAAATGCAGTAGAGCAACAAATCATGGACTGAGGGCTTTAGGTGTTAGTGGGTATATATCCTTTTTATTTTGCATTTGTGTTCTTTGTTTGATGCATGTAATTTAGAGTTAATGGTAACTTTTTGTGTTATTTCGTCTTTAACATTTTAGTACATCCCTCATGTACTCATTCTTGTGTCAAATGAGTTTTCTATTGGATAAGAATCTGGAATGTTAAGAAGCGATATTTGTAATAAACTTAAGATGCAAAGGGTTTGCAAGTGAAGGTCTCTAAACCATAACAAACATAAATAAGCTTGTGTGAAACGCGCGAAACTGGATACATGTCCTTGAAATGAGGCCATTTTACAGCCAATAATTCCAATCAACCCCAAAACAAAATGGCAGTCGCTAAAATCCACCTGAACAATAACCTATTAAGCAGTACTGCTGTACATGAGTATATGCAAATCTAACAGCCTCTTAGCGAGAAAAATCGTTACTGAATTAGAAAACCTCAGATCAGAATCAGCTAGTCTTCCATCTTAACTTCATCCACATTGCTCATTTCTTCAGAGTCAGACACTTGTTTTTCTAAGGCATCCATTTGGTTACTCAATCCATCTACTTTGATGTTGAGTGAAACAGCATTGTCAATCAATCCACTATTACTCGCTTTCTGTCTCTTGTGTGTTGTATGGGAAAGAACCTACAAAGGTAAAAGACTATAACATGCAAACGACTAAATAAGAACAGATTATAGGAGAAGACAACATTCCATATTTCCATGATGGTTTGCAACAACAAACTAGCCATGCTTATCTCTTTAGTTCTTTTTAGCCCTTTTTGGCTGATGGTTGATGTAGAATTTAGTTTCCTTTGACAAATTTGTGAGCTATAAATCGAACAAACCTTTGAATAAGAAATTTTAAACTGCATGTGTAATATTTACTCATGACATCTCTCCTCGGAAATAAAATGCATGTCTAAGTAAATTGGAGCACTTTCTCATAGAAGGCACTGAATTGAACTTGCTCAGCAAATAGCATGGGAGGCTTAATATGCCCTTTTTTTGCATCACTAATGACGGTTTGACACAATCCGTATATATCTCAACAAAGTAATGCGGAAGAGAAAAGTAATGCATGACATAAGATGTTTTGTGAACAAGAAAACTGCAAACCAGTAGAATACCTACTCTCAGACTTCGGACTGGAATGTATCGTCTGCGGTATTAGGCGAGGGAAAATTATGGAGAACAAATAGATGAAAAATATTTAACAGTCCCGTGCCATGTGCGGCACGGGAAAATCCCTTGTACTATTAGAAGTAGTTTACAAAAGTAGGAGTTGGATATAAAAGTAAACCGTGAGTCACAAGCCCTAGGTAGGCGCCTATAAAGATAAAGTCATAGAGAGCCCTTTTTCAGAAGGGGAAATTTACCGATCGACGAAGATGACAACCCCAGAGAAACGTAAGATAGAGTTCATATTCCAAGTCGATCCAGGGACATCAGGCCTAGTGATAGGTGTGTTGGGGAAATTGGCACCCCTAGCGCAGCGGAATACAGGACCACAAGGGCTGTTGGTGATTTGAACCATACACGGAGAAATAGTAATAGACTGACAGAAGATAAACAAGCACACAACCACAACACAAGATATACGTGGTTCACCTTTGCAGGCTACTCCACGGCCAACACCACCAGAAAAACTTCATTACGATCAAGATCATATACATGCTCTTTACACAACTCCCACGAGAAGACACAAACCGAAGAGTTACCAATATATACCTGAGACACCATTGAGAAACCTTAGAAATCAACTCTCTAAACCATTCTCCAAACTAGCCTCATATTTTCTCTTCTACACCTTCTTCATAGTTGTAGATAACAGAGGAGAAACATGGAAACACTCTAGAAACCCGGTTTAGGGCAAAGCCCTAAACCTACACACTAGAACACCAAACCCTCTCTCTACAAGTTTCTCTCACATCAACATTGACCTTCACGGTAGCACCGACCCTCCCTAACAAAGAGACCAAAAACCTAAGCACAAGGCTTTACCACTCTTCTAGGTTGGATATCTCTACACCCACAATTATAGTCCTATATATATAGAGAATACAAACTTGGCCACCAAGTAAATTAGTCTCCTACTAGGAAACACATATTTTTTCCTAATTCACTCCTAATTATATTAGGTAACCGAACTTAACAAGGAATGGACCAAAACAGGAAGCCCATGGACTAAACTAGGAAACCACCGGATTTCCTAACAAGGTGATCCAGAGGAAGGTCTGTCACCTAAAAGATCCAAGATCCAAGTGATAGGTAAGAACACTAGACTCTTTAATAAATTTCTAGTCCTTTTTTAACCTGAATTTATTCTCTCATCTTCCTCTTTTCATGTCTAGACCGATCAAAGAAAAAAGACAGGCTGAGCGATGAAGAATTTACGGAGATATGTAAGAAATTAAATTATTTTAGCAACATGAGCCCTGAAGAAGTTTCTAAGGAACTTCGCAATATACGTAAGTTTCATCAGACTGTTTTGTTTTTGTTTGTGAAATCTTGCTGTATTTTAATTCCTTTTTATTTATTTATTCTTCTTTAGCCCCTGAAGAATTAGAAAAATATGTGGAAGCTGAAAACAGACAAAAAGTGTTGGAAGAGGAGAGAAAACGTGCAGATGAATACAGACTGAGTAGGAAATATTATGATGCATTCAAAAGGAGGATCCTCATACAAGACATAGAAATGAAGAAGTACTTTAGGAAGAACCTGTTTGATGAGAAATCTTTTCATAAGGATATTCAAAGTTACGATAGCCTCTATGTTTTCAGCTACAGCTATGCAAAAATTGAAACTCCCAAGTACAAGGATTTTATGGCATCTCTGGCCGACGACCACCATAACTACAAGTAATTAATTAATAATGGTATACTTATGACTTTTATGTTTGTTGCTATATGTTCTTGTATCTAATTGTAATGATTGTTTGGTTTGTTGCAGGGTTTATTTTGCACGTAATAAAGCTTTGGTATATAGTGTTGGATGGGCAAAAGAACTTACGCCCGACGAAGAAAAACTCAAGCCTGAAGACTGGGGATACAAAGCTAAAGAATTTGACACTGGCCTCAGTGATATTGGACGTGTATGCTAATTTGAACTTTTCCACTTTTGACAGCTCTCAAGTCTTATTACTGTATCCTTATTCGTTGAGCCTTTTTTACTCTCCAGATGCTTGATGGTGATGACTACTCCGGTGTTCTTTTAACTAACAAAACAGAAGACGAGGTACTCAGGTAGGTTTGAAGTTTTGGTCGTCGTAATTAGAATGTTGTTGCACTAGTACTTTGTCAACATATTTAACTCCCATGCTATTCATTTTGCAGCAAGTTTGACGAATACGAAGAATTTGACTTTGTAATTCCTCCAGACGACAAACCAATAGAAACGGTTAGGAAAACCTATATGCTCTCTGAGGTGCTTGTATAAATTCTACAATTGTGTGTGTGTTAAGAATTTGATGTCCTCACCATTTCTTCCTGGTATCGTCCGTCTTTGTTTCAGGTGGTGTTTCGGGAAGGTGAGGTTCTGCCTTTACCTCCCCTTTCAAGGGCAAAGAGACTGTGTCCCAAATTATAGAAGTTAGGCATGCCTGTTGAACTCAGCGGTGGGTTATCATGTTAAATTTTGGCGATTGGCGGTTTACTTAACCCACATAACTAGTGTTTGATTGCCTCTTATTTGGCTTTCTTGTAGGCCAGGACATTAAGCTGACTGAACAATTCGTTGTCTGTGAAGTTGGAAAACGCGTGACAGAGGAAGCTGCTAAAATTATGGTTTATGCAAACCCTTTAAATCTATTAAAGCTTGGCATTGGGTAGTAAGTCTAGTGCTTTTTTGATTGACATTTTTTTCTTTTCCTTTCAATGATCTGTTGCGCAGATACTTCTTGAGATAAAGATGAAAAGATTTTTCCTTTTACCGATAGGCTGCTGGAGTAGAACGACTAAAGAAGTCAAACGTTATCTGTGAGAAGTTTCCTCCTGTTGTACTTCTGCAGCTGTTATCCCTAGACTTCCTCTTATTGACTGCTTTTTTTTTTTCTTTCTTGGTTTTATATTTTTATGCAGTTTGGACGTCAACTATTATATAGAATTTGGATACTTTCCTCGGCGTAGAAAGTAAATTGGGATCTCTGCATTTTGGTTCGGAGCTAAGTAACTGGTGTAGAGCTCAAGGAACAGTGGCAGCTTTAGGCATCCCAACTGAAGAAATTCAACTTTTCAAGAAAAGAATGAAGCAACAGTTGGCAGACCAACTCCAGGGTCAATGAAATTCTCACTAAATTTCACTCTTTTGAAAATGTAATTTGCAAGTTCTCTAAATTTGGCACTCTCTCTGATATCTGTAAGGTTGATACTCTGGCAAGCCAAACTGAAAGTCCCCCGATCCTGGGAGGCACATGTTTTGTTTGCAGTATTTAGTTAACTTTGGGATGTTGCTACTCTGGCCGGCATACAACATCCCAAAGTTAACGGTTATACCGTACATTTGGAGCTGTTTGCTTTTTGTTAACAATAACCAAATTCTTCTCTGAATCTGCAAGTTTTGAAATCAATGGGAGCATATGAATCTTTACTTCATTTCGGACTTTCTTTTGTTTTGATACATCTTCCTCCAGCTTGTTTCCTTTTTTTTCAGGTCATCCAATTCTTTAACCTTATTGTTAGTAGTTAGTAGATTTCTCAAGAAGAGTATCCAGTCCATTGCTACTATCCCTACTGCTATCATCACTACTAGTACCATCATAATTACCACTGCTACCGTCAGATGACGAACTATCTTGTTTCTTCATTTGCTTAACCCTTGAATGTATTTCTTATTTGTGCTCAAGTCTTTTTCAATTCCGCATGTATATGCCCCCTTTAATTTATATATGGAGAAACAATCGTCCAATATTAATTTGGTCAAAAGGAATCTCAATGTTGTTCTTAAGAATTGGCACTAGCTCATTGGTATTACCTATGGATACCGCTATTAATGTGGTTGACAGTTCCAAGTTAATCCCACTTAGACTAAATTTCAATTGACTCATGCGTTTCTAATTTTTTGGGTTCAACCCCACCATTTTTTCTGTCCATTCAATATCTCACCTTTGTAGGGGTGTTGCCCATTTGAAAATTTCCAAGAAAAAAAATTATTTCTTGCTTACTGATTTTCCCACGTCACCTGATATCTTGGATATGTGAAGCACTAAGTTTTTGGCAACCATAACCTTGTAAGCCGGTTTTCAAGGTGAGTTAGGCTCATGAACTTCCACACTCTCAACACCCCCCTCCCCCTCACAGGATGAATTTAACACTCCCTCCCAAGATGAATTTAACACTTGCACAATACAAAAATTAAGCGCTTTCGTACAAGTTGTTAATGGGTCTCACCTGCAGATGCTTGAACCTAAGAGAGGCTTCGCTAACTGTGCCTAGACCGTATTTAACTGCAGTAAATTCATATTCGACAAATTAAGGTACACACTTACACAATAGTTCAAAGACTAAGCTGATAAGACCCTGGCTTATCAAGTACTAGTACACAGTGGTGAAATAAGAAGAAATAACAGACGAGAGAGGGAAGAAGGTCAGATTAGAAGAGGGAAGAAGTCACAGAATCAGAGAAGAAGATACAGATAAGATACACATAACACAATTCTATTCATATCCCATAATAATAGGTACACAGCAATATATATCAGAACAAGGTCTGTTAAGCCCGTGCAAATGCACGGGCTAGTATCACGAAA
>JAJJMA010257848.1:0-31630 GCA_023529015.1 Papaver nudicaule | reverse complement strand
AAAGTTAAGTTTTACTTTATTCTCCATTCGGTTATTAAAACTAGATTTATCTTTTTCTCAAACCATAAGTCTACTCCTAACTCGTTTTCTTCACAGGGATTCATCTCTTCTCTGGCTGGTTCTTATACTGGTATAATCTCTTTATCTCATTTTGTATTATGCATGCTGTTGCTTTTAATATCTTTTGAAGGAAAGAACCCGTTTATTTTTTTATTTTTATTTTTTTTGCTTTGAAGAGATCTGATAATCATAGGCTGTTTTCAATAAGGGTTGGTGTATCAAAATGATGTTCTAGGGTTAAGTGTCTAGAAAGGCAGGACCGATGGGAATAGGGCATATGGTATTGTTTCTGCAACCTATTCACGATTGAATACAAACGATGTTACTATATCTTTGTGTGTGTGTGTGTGTGTGTGTAAGTGTGTGTGTTTTTTAGTTTTCTTTTATGCAAATTTTTTTTGATAGATTAAACTGAAAAGGATATACTGTTCATCTCATTTGAAAGTTGTATTCTTCTTATTGTCTCAGTAACATTAGGCTTCATCTGACACATGTGCATCTCTGCTTCCAGATTTCCCATAATGCACTAAAAATCTTTAGACTCCATTCTTCAACATATATTGCCATAGAAGCTTTGTTTTTTTGATACCATATAATCAGATGTTAGTATTCAAGAGTTGTTTCACTTGTTTAGTCATGGATTGTTGTCAACCTGGGTTTACTTTTTATTCTTTTTTCTTGTTTCGCCGGTTAGTAAGTCCACTGTCATATTATACACCGCTCTATATATCTGGCATCGTCAACCCTGGCTGGTCAATTGATCTTCGGGTTTATTTTCCATGCTAAGCCGCCTGCAAGTAATGGAGAGTTGTATCTCATATATGCAGTCCCAATGGGTTTTGTACTCTTACCTAATAACTTGGGAACTTTAGTAGATTCGGGGGATAATTCTACGCAGATAAATTGCAAAATAACGATGGATAAATTTGTTGGTGTTTAACCTTAGTCTTAGTTTACTCGACATTTTATCTTGTTACCGGGATGATCAAAGGGATGTAGGACCTTCATCCACATGGTCGCTCCTACGTATCGTTATCTGTATTTCCGTACATCCTTACATGTTTTTCATAATTACTAGATCAAAGCGAAACCATTTCAGGATCAAGAAGTTGGGGAAATGGAAGTAGCGGTGCAGGCAGGATTAATGGCTGATATACTGACTGAAGTAATTACTTGCCTGAGGGCTGTGGTTACTGTACTGCATAATACTGCAAGTCTCCCATCCTTCTCACAAGGATCTCCAAATCAGAGCAACAGTTCCGATCGATGCAATACTGGGGAGCGTTTAAATCCACATCTCGAGAGGACAATACCAGCAGGAAAATCATTCAAGAAAACTGGGGAACGTACACAAATAAAGAAAACAGGAAGATCTTTTGTACCAGATCAGGGATTTGAGAGTGGCATATTTGGAAGAGTTAATATATGTTCTCTTTTCCAGTCATTTTAATCTTTTTTTGTTTTGGTATTTTCTCTTATGTTATTCATATGCCATGTATATCTGCAGGGTATACCATGCAGCCTTTATTCTGAAGAAAAGGAAAAAATTGTTGCTAGAGGTGTGGCTTATATCGAAAGGGAAACTGTGCAAACTGTTCAGGTTCGTGGGGGAAAAGAGCGGAAGATTGTTTGCAATTTAGTGCAGGTTGATGAAGTGTTAGAGGAGAAACTCAGTTTACCCATAGCCGATATGGGTTGTGATAATCTGGGAGAAGCGACTGGCGCTTTCGTCGACTGGCCAAAATCTCATATAATCTTCAGTACCAAGGTTAGTTGCTTGGCTCGTTTGTCGAGGGAAAATAATTTTATTTGTGTTTTCACTTGAGTCATGACTGATGGATTCCATTTTGGTTCCGGAATATATGTTGCATGAAAATTACTTACCGCGTACTACTATATTGATGCAAAGGTATCTCAGAGAAAAGAATTTGAATCCGGGCAAATCAAGGAGATAAAAAGAGCAAATGTTCTACCAACTGGAAGGGGATCTCAGAGAAAGGAGTCTCAATCTGGGCAGAGCAAGGAGACAACAAAGACACAAGGTTCACAGTTGGAATCTCAGAGTACTGAATCTCAATCCGCGCCAAATATGGGGGTAAGTTTTTTTTTTTTTTGTTTGTACAGTTACTTGAATAAATATTGTTGATGTTCCTATATATTGCACATATTTCCGCAGGGTGTAAAATGCAAGATCTGGTCAGGAGTGTCAGGTTCCAATCCAAATGTTGTTGCTCGAGGTAGAGCATTCAAATTACTGAGAAAAAAGGTGTTACCTGCAACAAATGAAGATGTTGATTGCCACAGAGTCCTCATTGATGAAGTATTAATGCCTACCTACCATTTACCCGTACGGAATGGAAGTATTAAAATATTAGAGAAGGCACTTGGAAAAGCCATTGCTTGGCCAAGAGAGTGGGTCTCTTTGGATGTAATGCCTGAGACGCAAACAACTGAAGTTTCTCTGATGAGACCAGGAGCCGATAATATCTTGTCTTCGACGCAGGAATTACTGAATGAGTCACAGGATGTGGAGCAATCAAAAGCCTGTCGCGCCTGTCAACATGAAGACAGTCGTATAGCAGGTTTCAAACATCCAATGGAGATAACACAACAGAAGAAAAGGTCTGTTAGGGCTCGCAGGGGATATTCAACTCCAGACGGCAAACCAAAGAATAGGAGGAACGTAGCAAGGATGCTACCACTACTGGAAGAACATCATTTGGAGTCTCCATCCAAAAAACTAAAGAACTAGTGTTTAAGATGATAAATGCATGGTCTGTAATATTTTCTTTTGCAAACTCCTAGAGCCGAGTTAAACAAACAAAAATTATTAATAATATGAATTTCCAGATTAAATTTAATTGCATGAATATTCCCCTGGATGACCCGTCCGGGTCGGCTGGTGTCGGTAAATAACCATTCTTATCACCCGACCCGGGAGCTGGCAAAAAAACCGTTTACCCAGCCACGTGGATGGTTACAGTGGTATCAATCTAAACGGCTAAAATTCCATCATCTCCCGCAGATCTAGCGACACGTGTATGGCTCCAGATCCGAAATATTTCCAGGAAATTAACGGCTCAGATAATACCACGTGGACGGTGCAAAATGCATCTTTTCTGACGGCTGAGAATGCTTGTATCTGGACGGCTGATGTTCCATCATCAGAGAACAGTTTATTGACATCGTACGGTGGAACCCTGCTTCGGATATTGCATTCGCGTGTCTGTTATCAATATGCAGCCGCGGTATTACTGACGCCAAGAGTCTGAAAGGTACAGAACAGACACTTGGGACTAATATGTTGCGTCGTTTATATGAATTTTACGACGGTCCAAATGGATACCAAGAGACTGAAAGGTATCGAATAGACACTTCGGACTAATATTTGCGTCTTTTATATGATGTTTTACGACGGTTCAAATTATCCTAAGAGTCTGAAAGTGTATAGAATAGACACTTGTAATTATATTTTGCGTGTCCATGAACGATTTTTACGACGGTTCGAATGGTACCAGGAGTCTGAAAGGTAAACAACGGACACTCAGAATGATATTTTCGCGTGTTTTAAATGACCTTTACGACGGTTCAAAATACTTCTGGAGTCTGAAAGGTATACAACAGACACTAAGAATGATATTATTGCGTGTTTTAGATGATCTTTACGACGGTTCAAAATACTTCTGGAGTCTGAAAGGTATACAACAGACACTCAGAATGATATTATTGCGTGTTTTAGATGATCTTTACGACGGTTCAAAATACTTCTGGAGTCTGAAAGGTATACAACGGACACTCAGAATGATATTATTGCGTGTTTTAGATGATCTTTACGACGGTTTGAGTGATTACAAGTGTCTAATGAGACCCGTATTGCCACTAGAATTGGGAAAATTTTCCATCACTGTGCGACGGGTGGTTGGGAAGGCCATGTCCGTTAATCCTTATACTGACACTCTTAAGCCAGAGTAGCGATAAGGGATATAAAACACGTCAACACTCGACACGCTCCGGCCATTTTTTTTGGAAGTGTCTGAATACATACGGACACTGTACAAAACCGTCTTAAATGATCATTTGTGTACTAGTGGTACGAGCATTACCCTGGTTATGCTCCAAAATCGTCTTCCAAAGATAAATCTTTGTCAGACCAGGCTCGAATTGCTTGCTGGATGAACAAACTTATCTCAAAAGATTTTCTTGTATTCATGGATGACGAAACAGCAGTGGTTTTTCTTCCATGGACTTAAATTCCCGAAGGTGTAGCTCAACTTCACTCATTTGGTGATGCTCTGAATGATGTTCCAGCAAAGGTTCTCTCTGTAGATGGATTCCTTACTGATGCGGAGCAGGTTTTCATGATAAGCTGTTGTAGTGGCTACATCCTTGGTATTAGTGAATCAGGAGCATATGTTACCAGAGCATATAACGTTGACCGAGGAGCTCGTCAGATGGGTTTTGATCAGGACGTTCCCTCACAAAGGGGTACTCCACCAAAGAATATGCAAGAATATCATACCAGATTTCTCAGCCCCGTATCATTCCTTTCGGGAGCAAGAGTGCCATCAATTACTGAAGCAGGCAGGCAATTTTGGGATGACCAGATGAAATTATATAGAGTTTTCATGGCCTCCCCAAAAGAAGTACGAGCAATTCCTTCCAAAGAAGACTTGGAATCGTTCTCCCTGCTTAAATATATCACTCTTAAGCGTAAAATAGGAGACGTGAATGATTTGGTAATTACCTCGAACTCTTGAATGCTTGTATAAGCTTTATTTATGATGATTTTGACGCTTTATCATCATATTTTGCGCAGTAACGTTCATCGCCTAACTCGAGGTTCGCCAATTCCGCGACACAAATGTCTTTATCCTTCGGTAGTCATCTTTCGGGAGAATCATCACTCTTCCAAGGGAAGGACAGCTCCATGATGAACTTCTTAAACGATAAACAAGTCCCCAATCTTAGCACACAAGATTGGGCGAAGGTAAGACTTCATTCCATTGCTTGTATTTTTACTTTTAGTGTAAAAGTAAGGAATCCCGTCAGATTTTCCTGTTTTGCGTCACGTTACGAGAATGAACGTAGAATCTTCATCCGATGGCGGATTTCGGTGATTGACCCCAATTTAGAAAAAGGACTTCAGTAGCTTTCACCTCAAAAAAGAAAATCTGAATTTCATGCATTTTTGCTCGTTATTTCATGTGTCACGAAGTAACGCCACGTCCAGGAATGTCGCAGTCTGTACGCTGTTCAGTAGAAAAATCATTCCGGACAGTATATTTCTGCAAAAATTAAGCCCTTTTAGCACGTAATAGGAAACATCCATACGAACAACTCCCGTGAAGAAAGTTTCTTCATATCTCTTACTGATATGTACAGATTTTGAGTTCTTCACCGTTCTTCGTAAGAATTCAGACGTTAGAAAATTACTTCTTCAAGATAACGTCGTGAATCCTTCGATATATCTTCTTTCAATGAATTTTCTTCCTTATTTGATGTAGGATGGACCTGCTATAGGAGTCGAGAAGTTTTCATTCGTTTCCTTAGAGGGGAACCCAGTGCTTGAAGAATCGACTTCGAATACTTCGCCCAAATCTACTGACATGATTACTGAGCAGAATAAAAGTGGAGACTCCACAGGGCCTAAATCCTCTGTGATACAGGTGACCTTTTGTCAATCCTTCTAATCCGAAAATAAAATATTCAGTATTTTATTCTCACCTTGTTTGCTCTTGCAGCCTTCTGGAGATAAAGAAGAAATGACTGACAGCTACTTCTTCGGTAAAAAGATCAGCGAGAGCCAAAACCTTAATAAGGATTTTGACGATGTTGCTGACGAAAATCTTCTCAATGTCGAGGTAAATTTGATTATCTTCTCATGTTAAGCTTTTATTATATAACTTGAACATATTATTAAACTTCTGCTTGCTTTGAACCTTCTTTCAGCTTGTCGTCCAAGAAACACAAGTCGCTGAGAATATCGACATTGCTGGTGGAAGTGCCTCAACTGAGCGGGCTCCTCTTAAGTTTCCTCATGCTGGTTTGGCATGTACTCCTCCTCATGACATGACTCTCCCTGGTCATAAACTAGTGGGAGGATTTAATGTCCCAGAGAGACACGTCCCACTGTATGAAAAGATATGGAATCGTCATGGTCACTTCGTCGTTGCTGGAAGAAGTACCTGCTTCCATACATATGTTGGCATTGTAACCGACCTTATGAACGCGGTTTCAAAGATGGAGGCTACCTCGTTAAAAGACGTGACTAACGAGACATTGAATGAGGTAGAAGACTTGATTGATACTTTCAAGACATTCGAACTCAATTTGCCTTGGCTTCAAGCGAGAATCCAATACGTTCGACAGAGGCGCCCTGCTGTGGGACAATTCACCCATGATTTGGTGAAGCAAGAAGAGAGGAATCATGCTACTATGACCGAGGAAATCCGTAAGCTAACTGAAGAGGCGAAGAAGAAGGCTACTCATATCGCTTCAATAAAGAAGGCAGCTGATGAAGGAACGAGATCTTCACTAGATGGTTGTTTCTGAAAGGTTTCAGGAGCAAAACATTTTCTCAGTAGAATTTTTCTTTTGTTTGGTTTTATGAATAAAGGGCTTGTAGGGATTGATTATTTCGAACTCATAGGTTTTGAACTTGAATTCTTTTTTTGAATTGAATTGACTTGTTAAAAGGCAAGAGATTGCTTGCACTTTTATTTTGGAGGAATTGAAATTACAGGAAATAAATAAACTCTAGTGAATCTTCATATTTTCTTGAGCCATTTGCCGTTGACCACCATGTTTGAGAGCCTCTCATGTATTGCACTTATCATGTATCGTGCATCAGGCATGACTCGAGATATAACATAAGGTCCTTCCCAATTTGCTGTGGACCCCGGTATAAAAGTTACTTTTCGGTTAGTGCGCCGCATAACCTTATCTCCTTCTTGCAAAGTAGCCTTAGGAACCCATGACATCTCAGGTGTCTTTCGCCTATAAGACCGTTGATTTGCCCGGACCCACCTATTGGAAGTGGCCTTGATTTCCTCCTGAGGTGCCTCAGAGGGTTTGATAGACTTGATGCAATCAAGTCCCCATGTCGGAGAATCATCCAATCCTTGTGTGGGGACACGTTGGATAAGATTTCCATGAACTAAATAATTCTGAATAAAGTATTTCAAATCACTTTCACATACCTCTTTGAATATCACCAGAGTTTCAGATCCCACGCGGTACTCTAGTTTTCCCACGCCGCAGCTTTCTTGGTCAAACATGAACTCTTGGCCCTTGATGATTACAGGTGAGATTGTAGGTACAAATCTCTTCCCATGGAGCCAGGGACGTCCTAAGATCATGTCGTGCTCCTCATCCTCTTTGATTACATGAAACTTGGTTTTGGTGCAAGCAGAGTCCACCTTCAGATCCAAAGTAACATGACCATATATGTCTTGGAGCTTTCCTTTTGAATCTTTCGTCACCGTGGGATAGTAGATGACATCCCGTCGAGAAATCCCAATTGCTTGAAGCGTTTTGATTGGGATTAAATTAACCATAACACCAGCATCAATTTGAACTTTCTTAAAATTTGTACCTTTGAGACGAGCAGCGATAATTGGTATCGGAACACGTTCTCCCGCCATCATCTCTGGTGTGACTTCATCAGGCTTTGGCTGAACCTTTTCAGGTATAGGTAGCTCTTTGCCGCTAGCAATCCAGCTGAGGGCAGCGAAAATGTTGCTTCGCTGACTTCTAGAAAAATGCAAGAGCTCGCATAAATTCTCCAGTAAATAATTAGCAGTTTGCTTGACAGATTCTCCAGAGATGGTGAAATTCCGAATGTTGGGTTGATGTTGACGCTGAGGTTGGTGTTGATGTTGAGGTTGGTGCTGAGGGAGTGGATTCTTATGTACACCCTCAGTCCCCAAGTTCAACTCTCCTGACTCGATCTTTTCGTTGAAGATTTGCTTGAGTCGATGACATTCGCTGGTGGGATGATTGACGAATCGATGAAAATGACAATACTTGGGATCAGTCATTTCTTGCGTCGTAGGTTCTCTTCGTACATGAGGTAACTTGACAGCGCCATCTTGAATCCATGCTTCCAGAAGCTCTATTACTTCATCCATAAAACATGGGAAATCAGGAATTTTAGGAAATTCTCTCGGTTGCCGTGGTGCTTTTGGTGCAGGAGCATTAGCTGGGACCCGTGCAGGAGCCTGAGATTGGGCTGGGGCTGCACGTTTTAGTTGTGGGGCCTCAGGAGTAGGCGCCTTCCTCTTAACACCTTCAGTGATAGCATGAACTGAGGGAAGAGAACTATATTGCTTGTTGACGAGTCGCTTGCTGGCACGCGTCTTACCGCGGCTTTCTTCAGCTTTTAGAGGCCTGGGCCTTTCTAGTAGCGCAGGTGCAGTAGTGGCGGATCGTTTGGCAGACTTATGGAGCTTGGTAAAATTATTAATATCCAGATTCTCCAATAAGGCCCGATATACTGGTATCATTCCATTGATGCAAAGCTCCACTAACTGCAACTCTGTCACGTTTGGATCATTGCAATCCACCGAACGAGTTCTGAACCTCGTCACATAATCGTCTGGATGCTCATTGTTTCGCTGATAAAGTCTCCCCAAATCGGAGAGAGTGAGTTGCTCAGACACGAAGAAATACTTCTTGAGGAAAGCATTAATCATCTGGCTCCAGCTGAGAATGCTATTAGGAGCTAGATTATTATACCAAGTGTACGCCTTTCCCGTCAAAGATTTCGAGAATTCCTTGAGACATACAACTTGATTTCTTTCATGTATCCCCAATGATTCCAGGAAGCGAGATATATGTTCTCGGGCATTCCCAATACCATTGTACATCGAGAATGAAGGCGTGACATACCCTTCAGGAAGAGACTAACGCTGAATTTCAATTGGGTATGGAGGTTGATGACGATGAAACAAATCTGAATTCTCCATGCTCTGAGCTTGCAAAAGATTCTGCAAATCTTCACGAGTGACGAAGTTGTGTTGCAAACCCGTGCTTGGTCCACGTATGGTGTGGATATGGGTATCCTGATCATCAGGGATCACGTGAATTTGAGAGGGACCCGCCTTATTAAGATTGGCAGGGGTTTCTGCACGTGTTAACCCTAGGCTTGTTGGAGGCGTCAGCTTCTCTGAAAGAGTCCTCAAGCAAGTCAGCAACTCCATCTGGGTTTTCACCATATTATTCTGACTTAAAGCTAGATCTTGTTGAGTCTTCATGAGATCCACAATGCTAGGTGAGCCTTCAGTACTCCTTGTTTCTCCTGTGCGGGGTCCAAAGAGAAAAGTTTCTGTGCGGCTTGAGATAGGAGTGTAAGGAGTAGAAGAGATAGTAGTATTGGTTGTCCCCACCATATGAGATAGGGGGGACGTGATTTGGGATAGGATAGGTGTGGTGGATCCCACCAGAGGAGATGATACGCCCAGGGAGGAGTTGGATAAGGTTGATCCTATTTGGTTTGAGGCAGACACCAAATTAGGGTTTCGGTTTTGGATAGAGCTCACGTTTTGGCTGGAGGGACCAGCAGATGTGATGGCGCCACCCATTTGGGTATTTGTGACCCCACTTGTAGTAGATAAACTCGTGGGGATACTGGAGATATTTGGAGAATTTGTGTTCTCTGAACTCTGCCTCCTGGTTTCAACCATATCTTCTTAAAACCGAGATAATGACCTCCCACTGTGGTCGCCAAATTTTTTAGGTGTAAAACAATAAAGAGAATCTGAGGGGTAAAGTATGAAGTGTGATGATGTAATAAAGGATTGTGATGAATTCGAGAGGTCAAGATCGAACAAGACTCGCCTAAACCAAGAAATGGTCGTTCGAGTATTGCTTCAGTTACAAGAAGAGGATTTTAGGGTTGGTTTAGGGAGGGAAGCAGAGAAAGACGAGATCAGAGAATTGCTATGACTTTCTGTGATATTGAGATTGATATTGCTAGATAAGGATGAATATTCAGTTCTCACTAGATATTGAATGCTGAATGAGAAGAGTTAATCAATTATCGATAAGATAGACTTGATTATACTTGCACTGAACTTGTTGAACTTATTTGTTCTTGGATGAGATCATTTCCAAAACTGGTCGAGTGACCTATTTATAGCAATATATTCTCAACTGATCTCGTAAGAAGTGGAAGAGTGGGAGTGTGGAGTAAGTGGGGCAAGTCTTGCACCTAATATTAGGGAAGAATGAACCGCCCACTACCCTATCCCATCTTCTCAACAACGTTCGCACGACTTAGTTTTCTTTCCCGTTAAGTGATTGAGCCGTTGCAATCACACGTGCCGTAGACCGCCAAACCAAAACCCTAAAAAATATCCCCCCATGTAACTAAATCTTGATTCTCGTAAGATTTGTTAAATATTTGTTATTTGTTAAGTCAAAGTTGACTAGTGCAAGTCGTACCAATTACTGGTAAACTTAGGACTTTGCGATAAGATAGAGATTTAAGCGATAAGCTTTGAATATCTCTTTGAGATTTGGTTTAAGGATTGAGCCGGGCAATCGCCATTTAAACCAATGAGATAAATCTAAGGGTTGAGCTAGCAACCGCCATTTAGATAAGATAAGTCTAAGGATTGAGCAATGCAATCGCCGTTTAGACCGAGAGGATTTCAGCAACTCTCTGTGGCAATAGTCAAACAAATACGACTTTCGATTTGCCATAAATATGAGAAATTGGCTTGTGGCATGTAATGCACCAATTATCTGAGTAATGAAGACATATGAATGTCCAAAATAATATAAGTCATAGCCATGAGCCATGATTAAGAATTATAGCACTGATTTATAGAAGCTAGTCCATAATCTGGAAAAACAGACGAATGATGCTATCACAGCGTAGCCATCATCAAGAATGCATAAGCATTGCCAATATAAGACCTAAAGATAGGCCACAATAATTATAATAAGCCATGTTACATGGCATAATAATCTTATTGGGAAGTTAGGCATAGGGCGCAAAAGATAAGCCATAACATTTATGTTATTTTGATTTCTGGACAGCTTGCATGTTATCCATTAATAAAATCGCCCAGGCCAGCCTATATTAGATAAAATTCCGAATTTTTAGTATGTTGTAGATAACTCACAGAGGAAAATCTTTCGTGAAGGAAGTGCCTCCTAATTCTTCACGGATTGGGCTGTAAAAATCACCCAATGAAGAAATACGTGAGCTGGCAGATTTCCGAACTCGATTAGGAAACTAGAGTATTATGGACTCAACAAAATCCATAATTCTCTAGGATTTGGATCAGTGGGACCCATAAATAGAGGGGAGGCTAGGAAAATATAAACTCTAACCCCAAGGGAGCAAAGATAGCCGTAAGAGATAAGATGGCCATGGACCTCCATGAGTACAAGCAAGGCACGACTTTGGGCCTCCAAGAGTTTGGCCAAGGCATAGCCGTGGACACCCAAAGTTGGGGTAAGCTAATGGCATGGGTACCCAAAATCAGGCCAAGGAGGTGGCGTGGGCACCCAAGTGCCAAGGCAAGCTAAAGATATGGATATCCAAAGCTAAGGCGAGCTAAAGGCATGGATTATCCAAAAGCTAAGGCAAGGATTGGCCGTGGGCCTCCAAGCATGGAGGGGCGCAAGCATTAGGATAAGGGAATAGGGGGCGCAAGCATGAGGATAAGGATTAGTGGATAAAGATTAGGCTTAGGCCAAGGCGTAGTCGTGGGGATTAGGATTAGGCCAAGGTGGTCGTGAGGTAAGGATAAGGCAAGGGGAGATGGCATGGACGCCCAAAAATAGGCCAAGGCGTGGCCATGGACGTCCAAAGCTAAGGGGAAGGAGTGGCCATGGGCCTCCAAGGTTTAGGCGAGGCAAAAGATGTGGATACCCAAGTTTAGGCCAAGCAAGTAGCATGGGCATCCAAAGTTAGGCCAAGCCAATGGCGTGGGCATCCAAAACTAGGCCAAGGCATGGCCGTGGATGCCCAAAGTTTGGCCAAAGAAATGGCGTGGGCATCTTGGCCAAGGAGGTGGCCGTGTATACCCTAATCAGGCCAAGGATTGGCCGTGTACATCCCATTGCTAGTGGCGTGAATGGCCTAGGGTTTGGCTCGAGCACGAGCTAGGCTAATGCGCATGCGTAGGTATTTTATCGTATAGGCTAGGGATATGGACCATGCTACTAGGCTAGGGTCGTGAGATATCAAAATACAGCTAATGGTAATTAAATATATTATCCCTACTATAAATTAAATTCATACCTTATCTCGAGCTATTCCAGGATGCCAGAAATTGATGCAAAATTACTCCTGTGACCTCCTCGCCAAAAACCACCATCAACAGTGTCATGACCAGTGTTTGATCCCACAAATACTGTGAGTACAAGAATGTATGAGACAGATTCGGTGCCATGTGTCCATTACAATGGTTTGCTTGCAAACTGTTAGTTGGATATGGATGAATCTAAAGGAGTACTCTTGAGCAAAGAGTCCATGGATCACAGCTGAGGACGTTCTCACGTCTAAGTTCTGGCTCAGCCCAGTACTTCCAGCGGAATCCAGATTTGACGAAATCTGACAGGCGGACGGTTCCCGAACCGGTTCGCAAACCAGAAACTCAGAATCTCCGGAGTTCGAATGGCTGAACATTTCGCGAACCAGTACGCGAACCTGAATGTCGGTCATTCTGCCTGGTGTCGGATTTAGTGAAGATTCTTTCAGAATTTCACTCTGAGTCAAATTGCAAACTCCTTTATCTCTTAGATGGACTTAGTTATATAGAATATCTTTTGTATTCCATCTAACGATCCTCAATGAGTCAATAAGATAAGATTATCTATGGTATGTTGGATTTCTATCTTGAAGTGTTTTTGAGCTAACAAAACACTTGGCAGATAATTCTAAAAAGAATTCCAATTGAGATTAATCTCTATTACTTGGTTGTCAAGTTTAGGGTTTCCCTAACTTGTGGGACAAGTAATTTATTGCTTTATTCCAAAGCAACCTATCTTATTGAGTGTTATAAATAGAGGTGTCTACGGACAAATACCGCAAGCATCAAGCATACGTGAAGGTCCTTAGGGAAGGTAGCGTAAACTCTTTTCACTTCGGTGAATGCTTGTTGTGGTATAGTCATCCTCTATAGGTTGCAGCTCCTCTAGGAACTCCCTACGACTATAAAGACTTATCTTGAGAGTTGGGAAGCACAGGTAGATTGATCCCTTTGTGGTTGATCAGATTAACCTGTAACCTCAGTAACCTATCTTAGTTTTGTCTATTCTAAAGTCCGTCTCTTCTGCTATACGGCTATTCAAGAACTAGTTAAGTTACGTAAAGGTTGGAAAGGTAGCAACGCACGGCTGCACTCGGTGTTGTAAGACCTAGTTAGCTCCAGTTATACAAGTTCCTTAAGTGGTTCTTCGTGTATAACTGAGGTAGACTCGAATTGGGCATTGCTTACTTGGTTTGCGTGTCAGCCCCGGTTCAAGAAGTAGATTTCCGTAAGACCTGGATTTAACAATCCGAAGGAAGTCATCTTATGTGTGGTAATCTGATAGAGGACAGTTACACCATACGTCAACAGTTTGGTTGAAAAGCCAGTATTGCTGACACAAGCCTTTGACAGCGGTCAAAGCAACTCCTAGGCCTGTAAAGGACGTCAGCTGGGGGAATCAAGTGCGTGACCATATGTGGGGGATCTAGAGACGTAAGGAAGGCGACAGTAGCCAATTCGCTTGGAGGGCTTGAGTTGGTCTCTGCTACATCCCAGACCGAAGTCTTATAGTAGGCTAGTGTTTGTAGTCAGTTTTTACTGGGCGGTGTTCAATCTGGACGAGGTCCCGAGGTTTTTCTGCAAGGCAGTTTCCTCGTTAAAAAAACGTTCTGGTGTCTTGTGTGCTTTTACTTTATGCATTATAACTCTGATTTATAATTAAAGCACCAAGTAGTACGTTATTGCATAACTGTCGAGTTGACTCCAAAGTACTCTTTGTCGAGGTCTAACAACTCCAGTTATAAGTTTGGATATTGATTTTTGAGATCGTCCAGACTTAAACCATAAGACTCATGATCCAAAATGAAAAGTTGGTAGTATTTCGGTACCCCTACTTTTTCACATACTATTTCTTCAGCATGTACGTCAGTTTCCTCTATCTCTCTATGCAAATCCCATCCATGCATAGCCATGCTTGCCACCATTGCTCTTGACTTCCTGCGCAATGCATCTGCAACCACATTAGCTTTTCCTGGATGATAATGAAACGTGTAGGTATAATCCTTGAGAAATTCCATCCATCTTCTTTGTCTTAGGTTCAAATCTCTTTGTGTAAAGATGTACTGCAGGCTCTTATGATCAGAAAATATATGGATTTTCTCACCATAAAGATAGTGTCTCCATAGTTTCAACGCAAACACTATAGCTGCTAGTTCTAAGTCATGAGTTGGGTAATTCATCTCATGTGTCTTCAACTGCCTAGAAGCATAAGCTACAACCTTACCTTCCTGCATAAGTACGCATCCTAATCCTTTCAGTGACGCATCTGAATAGATGACATATCCAACTCCACTTACTGGTGTTGTTAAGACTGGTGCAGTGGTCAGTCTTGTCTTCAAGATGGTGAATGACTCTTCACACTCATCACTCCAATTGAACTTAACATCCTTGCGTGTCAATCTTGTCAGTGGTGATGCTAACTTTGAGAAATCTAAAACAAATCTTCTGTAGTATCCCGCCAAACCAAGAAAACTACGTACTTCAAACACATTCTTTGCTCTTTCCCACTTAGTTACAGCTTCAATCTTAGATGGATCCACTTTAATTCCTTATCCTGAGACTACATGTCCCAAGAATTGTACTCCAGTGAGCCAAAACTCACACTTACTCAACTTTGCATATAGCTGGTGTGCTCTCAGCAATGTTAATGCAGTTCTAAGATGTTCCTCATGCTTTTCTTTAGACCTTGAGTAGATAAGGATGTCATCTACAAACACTACTACGAACTTGTCCAAGTAAGGCCTAAAGATACGATGCATAAGGTCCATAAATGCTGCTGGTGCGTTAGTGAGACCAAATGGCATCACTACAAACTCAAAGTGTCCATAACGTGTACGGAATGCTGTCTTCGGTATATCTTCCTCCTTGATTCTAAGTTGGTGATATCCTGAACGTAAATCAATCTTTGAAAAGTATTGAGCACCTTTCAATTGATCAAACAAATCCTCAATCCTAGGCAAAGGGTATTTGTTCTTCATCGTGGCTATATTCAACTGTCGATAATCAATACACAACCGTAATGAGCTATCCTTCTTCTTCACAAACAAAACTGGTGCACCCCATGGTGACGTGCTGCATCTAATGAATCCTTGATCCTCTAGCTCATGTAGCTGTTTGTCTAACTCTTTCAGTTCTATAGGTGCCATTCGATAAGGAGCTATAGAAATAGGTGAGACACCCGGTTGAATCTCAATAGAGAACTCTATTTCTCTCATAGGTGGTAAACCTGGTAACTCATGCGGAAATACGTCTGTAAACTCTTCAACAATGGGAATCCCTTCAGCAGTTGGTGCTTCTCGATCTCCTTCTAACATCTCCACATGGTACAGAAAACTTCTTACACTTGCATGACTGATGCATCTCTCAGATAACATAAGCGGCTTCATGAAAATGCGTGGTACAGTAAAATGTACCATTTTACCTTCTCTAGAACGTAACGTGACACGTTTAAGATAACAATCAAACTTAGCATGACAAGTCGATAACCAATCCATCCCTAGGATTATGTCATAACCTGCCATGTTCATGACAACCAAATCAACTAAGAACTCATGCTTACCTATACGCACTAAACATGATCTAGCCACACTACTGACTTGTGTGCTACCTCCTACTGCATTAGCTACACCAAAAATCTCAGTGAGTTTTTCAGTTTTCAGACCTAATGACGACACAAAGGATGATGAAATGAATGAATGCGTAGCACCAGTATCAAACAAAATCTTAGCCCAGGTGTTAAAAACTAGGAATATACCTTCGACAACTGCGTTGTCTGCATCTTGAGTTACTTGCACAGTGTTGAATACCTTAGGCTGCTGATTATTCTGTATCCTGGTTTGATGTGGTGGTGCATTCCTCTGAGTATTGTTATGTTGGTGTTGAGGTACAAAGGGTTGTTGTTGCTTATTAGCAAGTTCAGGGCAAAACCTCTTGAAATGGCATGGTTTCTTACACTCAAAGCACACCGGTCCAGCTGTCTCTCCTTGTGCATTAGTCTCATTGTCTCTCCTTTGAGTGGTGGTATTGTTCCTCTTATAAGGGGTATTGTTCCTCCTGTTGTTGCTGTTGTTACGATTGTTGTTCCTCTCACCATGATGGCGTGCTCGAATCCTACTTGCCTCTTCCAAGTCTCTCTCAACAATCATTGCTCTTTCTACAACCTCAGCATAGGTGGTAATCCTTAACACTGATATCCTACTCTTGATAGCTGGTCTCAATCCTTCTTGAAACTTAAAAGCCTTCATTCTCTCATCTGCAATCATGAAGAGTGCAAATCGAGAGAGCTCCTCAAACTTAGCTTGGTACTGTGCTACCGTCATATTCCTCTGAGTTAGCTGCATAAACTCAATCATACGTTGATTTCTTGCATCTTTAGGGAAGTACTTGCTCAAGAATGCGAGTCTAAACTCTTGCCAAGTGAATACTCCATTGTTTCTGGAACGACGAGTCAAATCCCACCAACGAGTAGCTTCTCCTTCAAGCATGTACACTGCAAGGTTCAGCTTGTTGTCATCAGCAACTTCCAATAAGGCAAAGATCTTCTCGATCTTATGCATCCACTCTTCAGCAACCAATGGATCAGGATGGCCCTTAAAAGGTTCAGGCCTCTATCCTAAGAATTTCTTCACCAGTTCAGCTCGGTGATTCACAGGTGGTGGTGGAGGTGCGTTCTGGTTAGCAGTCACTTGAGCATTCATGGCTTGTGCAACATCATTCAAAGCTTCCACTACTGCCGCCAAGTTCACATCATTGTTATCGTTACGTCAACTCATCTTCTAAGGATCATGAAAACACAATGACTCATATGAGAAAACAGTCATATGCACACGCAAACAAGCAAGCATGTTCAATCACAATCAATACTCATATCATATGAGTTCAAACATACATATGTACACTGTCAGTCTAACTGCTAGTCTGCCAAGGCATCAAACTAGCTCTGATACCAACCTGTAACACCCGCAATCCTGACACAGACCCACACCCGAGTCCATGGCAGACTGCGGCATATTAAACCCCTAAGCCAGAGCCCAAATACGACCCTTCAAGCTCAAGCTTAGGCTACTATATACCACCCCCACTAGACTGGCAAGCATGCCCCAATACGCAGAGTCATATTAACAGCGGAATCACATTACATTAACACAGTTCATAGAGGTCTAGGGGTGATGCTTCATGGTTCATACATGATACTACTACATCAGAGTATTATGATGGGTACCTCACATCAGTGTCTCTCCTATGTAGGTACACTACATACACGTGCATCTCACAGGCATTGAGTCGCATCATAGGGACTGACTCAGGTTGTAAGGTATAATTATATAGTTACATGGTAATGGTATGAATGCGCTTACTACACAGCTTGAAGTATGATCTGTTACATCGTTACATGACCATGATAACTACTCTGTGATGGTTAGAGCATCATCATTGCTTACATAAGGGTAATCTTAAGGTCCTTCTCCTTCTCTTAGGTTGACGTCATAACATGGTCTTAACATGATCAATGAGTACTGACATACGTATGGGTTCCTCATTGTACAAGTAAGAGTGCATCAGGGTAGGGTGATATGAAGTAGTCATAGTGAGACTAGTAGCTAACACATCATCAGTGATGGTTGAAGGCTTTGAGAGGTGCGTACAATGACTTGACCGGCAGTACATCATACATCAACTCACAGCTTCAGGTTTAGCAGGTCATACAGTATATAGGTAGCATCAGCATCAGACAATCATCAGTAGAAAAGCTTCATACTAATAGCTAGGCATAGCTCATGATGGTCATGGTTATCATCCGGCAAAGGATTCAGTATCAACATGTATGAGGCTTCAATGCTATCACATGGATTCTACGTAAAGAAAATCTAGCATGAATAACGTTCAATGAACACTAAGCAACTGAATATACCTCAATAAATCAAAGGAAAACTAAACAAGGTTCAACCCTCTACTGAAAGCAAATAATAACACCAGCAGTTCTCAACTGCTTCTACTCATCATCACAAGGTCTGATGATACTTATTACAACCAACTGGAAACAACTCTAAAGAATAACGACTTCTAAGCAAAACAAGCTTGTATATCAGCTTCTAACTCCCTCCATTGTTAGCTCCACGAGTAGTCATGAAATCTGGAATTTTTGTCATTAAACGACGTGAGTTGTGACACTCAGTAGGCAAGAAGCAACAAAACAGTTTTAATGCAAAACAGATGCAAGTTTTCAAACAAATCAACATGAACAAAGCACATCCTCATAGCCATATTGACAACCCAATATCAAGCAAAGGACATAGCAATCAGCTCACACAACCGGAGCTCAGCTCAGACAAGAGCTACCCTGCGCAGGTTTAGGAAATCACATCCGTTTCCATGGATAACCCGTACCCAAATCATAGAGTATTTAGAGATCACACCCGTCTCATGGACCGCAGCCCAAAATATACATCATGCTCCAGAACAAGGTCAGTTCATCATCAAAACATGTAAAACATGAAGTTTAAGGAATCGAAAGCTTAATCAAAACAGTTTTAGGTTTGTGTTGCGCCTACCTCAACAAGCAAGCAATCACAGCAACAATAGTCAAGGTATGATGAAAAAGAAGGGGTACCGAAATACTACCAACTTTTCGTTTTGGCTCGTGAGTCTTATGGTTTAAGTCTGGACGATCTCAAAAATCAATATCCAAACTTATAACTGGAGTTGTTAAACCTCGACAAAGAGTACTTTGGAGTCAACTCGACAGTTATGCAATAACGTACTACTTGGTGCTTTAATTATACTATCAGAGATATAATGCAGAAAGTAAAAGCACACAAGACACAAGAGATTTTTTTAACGAGGAAACTGCCTTGCAGAAAAACCTCGGGACCTCGTCTAGATTGAACACCGCCCAGTACAAACTGACTACAAACACTAGCCTACTATAAGACTTCGGTCTGGGATGTAGCAGAGACCAACTCAAGCCCTCCAAGCGAATTGGCTACTGTCGCCTTCCTTACGTCTCTAGATCCCCCACAGATCGTCACGCACTTGATTCCCCCAGCTGACGTCCTTTACAGGCCTAGGAGTTGCTTTGACCGCTGTCAAAGGCTTGTGTCAGCAATACTGGCTTTGCAACCTAATTGTTGACGTATAGTGTAACTGTCCTCTATCAGTTTACCACACACAAGATGACTTCCTTCGGATTGTTAAATCCAGGTCATACAGAAATCTACTTCACAAATCGGGGCTGACACGCAAACCAAGTAAGCAATGCCCAATTCGTATCTACCTCAGTTATACACGAAGAATCAATTAAGAAACTTGTATAATTGGAGCTAACTAGGTCTTACAACACCGAGTGCAGCCGTGCGTTGCTACCTTTCCAACCTTTACGTAACTTAACTAGTTCTTGAATAGCCGTATAGCATAAGAGACGGACTTTAGAATAGACAAGAACTAAGATAGGTTACTGAGGTTACAGGTTAATCTGATCAACCACAAAGGGATCAATCTACCTGTGCTTCCCAACTCTCAAGAGAAGTCTTTATAGTCGTAGGGAGTTCCCAGAGGAGCTGCAACCTATAGAGGATGACTATACCACAACAAGCATTCACCGAAGTCAAAAGAGTTTACGCTACCTTCCCTAAGGACCTTCACGTATGCTTGATGCTTGCGGTATTTGTCAGTATACACCTATATTTATAGCACTCAATAAGATAGGTTGCTTTAGAATAAAGCAATCAATTACTTGTCCCACAAGTTAGGGAAACCCTAAACTTGACAACCAAGTAATAGAGATTAATCTCAATTGGAATTATTTTTATCATTATCTGCCAAATGTTTTGTTAGCTCAAAAACACTTCAAGATAGAAATCCAACAGACCAGAGATAATCTTATCTTATTGACTCATTGAGGATCGTTAGATGGAACACAAAAGATATTATGTATAACCAAGTCCATCTAAGAGATAAAGGAGTTTTCAATTTGACTCAGAGTGAAATTCTGAAAGAATCTTCACTAAATCCGACACCAGGAGAATGACCGACATTCAGGTTCGCGTACTGGTTCGCGAAATGTTCAGCCATTCGAACTCAGAAGAATTCCGAGTTTCTGGTTTGCGAACCGGTTCGGGAACTGTCCGCCTGTCAGATTTCGTCAAATCTGGATTCCGCTGGAAGTACTGGGCTGAGCCAGAACCAGACGTGTGTTACGCCCTCAGCTGTGATCCATGGACTTTTTGCTCAATAGTACTCCTTTAGATTCATCCATATCCAACTAACAGTTTGCAAGCAAACCATTGTAATGGACACATGGCACCGAATCTGTCTCATACATTCTTCTACTCACAGTATTTGTGGGATATAACACTGGTCATGACACAAGGCCACGTTACACAAGAATACGATCTCAATCGATATTATCACTACTAAAGTAGTCGACTATATTTCGAAAGAATAGAGAAATAGAATAGAAGAATATTTATAAAGTCATAACTCCTACTAACCTTTTATCGATGAAGAATAATTGATCTTCTTTGTCTTCACAGTCTTCGTCTTCAAGGTCTCTACTACTTTGTCTATATCCCAATTCCGAAATCTAAACTCTAGTAGGCTAAATCAAGAATTGAGTTTTGACACCTAAAACTGACAACTAGCTTGACATACCAACGCTAGTGGGTTTAACCGGACAATGCCCTAACAATCTCCCCCTTTGCCAATTTTAGTGACAAAACCAATTTACATATGGATTCAAATAATATACAATGAAGTACTAACCAAATGTAGTTCTTGATTTCTTCAACTTCTCCCTTGAGTCTTGATGTGTTCATTAAGCTCTTGTTGATGAATCCGTAGTCAGCAGTCACAACATATCCAGCTCAAACAACCATAAAGGTACGCTTAAGCTTACGTGGGTTAGTATGCTCATCCCACATGTTGTTTGTGCGTAAGAGTAATAATCTGAGCAAACTTTGAAGTTGGTATATCAGATCTTCTAAAGTGATTCTACTCATTCTTGATACGAAGCTTGATCTCAGCTTTAATTACTCCGCCTTACTTGATACTTTGTGAAAAGCACAACAAGTAAGCACATGATGTTCTCCCCCTATGGTTATGCACCGTAATGCAACCAGTAACCACAAGAAGAAGAACCATATGTATTCTCCCCCTATTTGTCACAAAAATATGACAAAGTAGTTTGAGACTAGGGTTTCATACACCTATAATAACAGGTGAAGCCAAGTACTCGCATATCAAGTTAAAGATGGTATACTTAGGTAATCTGAGCAACAAGATTCCGGAGTTCTCACCTTTTGGAGAAATAAAGATACACTTTCTCCCAATATTCCACAACCACGCTCCCCAAAAAGATTTGTTATTAAGCGCAAGTTCAATGAAGAACTCTCCCCCGTGTGATGTTATTCAATAAAGAACAACTGACAAAGACTAACATGGAAAAAGAGTTATATGATTCCGAGTTTGAAAACCCTAAAAACCATATAATCAAAAGTTTCTTAATCGTGAAAAAAAGCATAACTTTTGTAAATAGACACAACTTTACGTCACTACCGAAGCAATGGAAAAAGCTATGTTTTGCAATAAGATTGAGGTAGACAAATCAAGTATTGCAAACATCATTAATAACATCTAAAAAGAACTTTTATTAATGAAATAAAGTAGTACATTCTTGAACAACTCTAAAAAGCATGAAAGGCAAACTACTAAATCATATGAAGACACGAATAAAGTTGTATGACCTCAACTTTTGCCTTCACCATCTCGAGATATGACCTCATCAAAGAAGTCATCTATGATGTGCCTATTTCTATCTTCCTCTTCAGAAAGACCAGTTAGAGCACGTAACAATGATGTATAATGAGTATAGCTTTTCCTGAAGCGTTTGGCTTTGTCTTCATGGAATAAAGCTTTCTTCCTTTCGTAATCGATTTTATACAGAAAGTACTTCCTCAATTTTGAATATCCATCAATTGTTTCTCTCGAGTTAATAGCATGAGTCTCTGGATCAGGATACTTGTGGAGATAATCCAAAGTTTCTGCAGGAGTCCTCTTTCTCTTGCTTGAAATCCCTTCACAGAGCTCAACTTTCACAGCTTCACTTATACAACTCCTCATAACACTTCTTGTAGGGTAAGGCATCTTGTTTATGACTTACTGGATGTATGAACGAGATATATATATATATATATCTTTCAAGAGGAGTGAGTTTTAGTTTATCTGAAAGACTTAAGGGAATCTTTCAGATTTTTGCGATGGACCGGTTCGGGAACCGCTTCGCAAACCTAAAACTCCAGAAGTCTGTCGGACAGACTTTATCAGTCGGAAACAAAATTTTCATGGAGTAATCTCAACTTGAAAATATGTTTTATAGTATGACTTGAACAACCACCTTACCAGGAACGAATTCCTGATATCAACTGCATACCTCACACACACAAGTCTTAGTGTAAGGATGCATCCCCTAACTGTGGTTAGGCAGTTAAAGTGTGAGTACTAGACTCACATGGGGTGTTGATTGTAGAATGGTTGCTGAAGACTGATTCGGGCTGAGAGTTTTTCTTACCCTTGTCATTTCCTCTTGAACTTTCCACGTTTTTCAACGCTCCCTTGAATTGCTTCAGGGCTTTGTTCATTCTATCCATATCGGCTTGAAGCTTATATACAACTTTCCTATTTCCCTTAAGAAGCCGACACCTTCCTTGGACATGTCCAGATTTGCCACAGTACTGACAATTCTTGGAAGGTTTTTCATCCTGAGATTTAGCTTTCTCAGGTACACCAGTGTGTGTTTCATTAGATGGAGGACTGGATCCATCCATTATGAAAGCACTGTTCTTGGTGTAAGTGTTACTATTGAACCCCAATCCATTGGTATTTCCAAAAGCTTTTTGACCAAATAACATTGCTGCTACTTTATCTGAGCTACCAGATAGCCTTTGGAGATCATCCTTTAGGGTATCAATCTCTTTATCCTTCAATGACAAAGTTGAGGAGAGATCATCACTTAATTTCTCAAGTTCTCGATCTTTCAGGAGAAGGGTTATCTCTACCTTTTCAAGATCAGTTTGTAGCTGATATTTTTCTTGAACAAGTTTCTCGCTCTTTTCGATCAACTGATGAATTAAAATATTTTTCAAATCATTATGTTTGGATCGTTCATCTGAAGTCCCTGCCATTAAAGCAGTTTCTCCATAATCTAATTCGAATTCATGCTGGTCAGGCATATCATCGAATCGAGAAGAGAGAGCATTATCCCTTTTGAAGTATTCCTTACTAGGGCAAACGTCTTTCATGTGTCCAAAGCCTCGACACTTGAAACATTGCACTTCAGCTAAATCATCCTCATCCCTGTCATGATTAGGTTTCAAAGATGGTAAGGGTCTTCTACCCGTGAATTGCATGTCTCTTCTAGATCTGAGAAGATCTTTCAGCTGCTGTGTAATCAGAGACAGTTCAGTGTCCACTTCTTCATCGTCAGGGTCTGTGCACTCATCAGCCCAAGACAATTTCTGTGGTGAGGAGGTGCACGGAGTGCTCACAGCCTCAAAAGCGATAGATTTGGGGTTATCTTTTCGCTCATGATCGAAGATCTTTAGCTTAGCTACAAGGTCACTTATTGTTATGTCTAAGCCATGCATTTCCTGGATGGCATGCTTTTTGGATTCGTACCTTGATGGTAGCGACCTCAGAATTTTACTCACAATGTCCCTTTCCGGAATAGTTTTACCATAGGTGTGACAGACATTGACTATTTCAGACAATTTGTGATTAAATTCCTCGAAGGTATCATCCTCAAGCATTCGAAGGTTTTCCCATTCGGACATGAGATTTTGAAGTCTAGCTTCTTTCTCTGTTGTATTACCTTCGAATACGTTCCTTAATATTTTCCAAGCCTCGAAGGAGGTTTCACATGTAGCTATGTGATGGAAGAGATCAGGTGTAACTGCATGAATGATAGCATTAAGCCCATCATAGTTTTGCTTAGCGGCGAGTGTTTCCACATCATCATAAACCGCTATGTCTTTAGGAACAGTTTTACCGTCAACTTCAACAGTCGGTGGTATATATTCCTTTACGACATAAACCCAAGTTTTGAAGTCTCGAGCTTGCAAAAACGAAGTCATTGCAGTCTTCCACCATTGGTAATTTGTGCCATCGAACTTTGGTGGTACGTTACAAGCTCTTACGCTTTGATCCATGACTCACAAGCCTAGATAAACACAGACAGTTACATCTTTAATGTGTTCACCTGCTCTGATACCAACTGAAAAAGGAGGGGTACTGAAATACTACCAACTTTTCATTTTGGCTCGTGAGTCTAATGGTTTAAGTCTGGACGATCTCAAAAATCAATATCCAAACTTATAACTGGAGTTGTTAAACCTCGACAAAGAGTACTTTGGAGTCAACTCGACAGTTATGCAATAACGTACTACTTGGTGCTTTAATTATACTATCAGAGATATAATGCGGAAAGTAAAAGCACACAAGACACCAGAGATTTTTTTAACGAGGAAACTGCCTTGCAGAAAAACCTCGGGACCTCGTCCAGATTGAACACCGCCCAGTACAAACTGACTACAAACACTAGCCTACTATAAGACTTCGGTCTAGGATGTAGCATAGACCAACTCAAGCCCTCCAAGCAAATTGGCTACTGTCGCCTTCCTTACGTCTCTAGATCCCCCACAGATCGTCACGCACTTGATTCCTATAGCTGACGTCCTTTACAGGCCTAGGAGTTGCTTTGACCGCTGTCAAAGGCTTGTGTCAGCAATACTGGCTTTGCAACCTAATTGTTGACGTATGGTGTAACTGTCCTCTATCAGTTTACCACACACAAGATGACTTCCTTCGGATTGTTAAATCCATGTCATACGGAAATCTACTTCACAAATCGGGGCTGACACGCAAACCAATTAAGCAATGCCCAATTCGTATCTACCTCAGTTATACACGAAGAATCAATTAAGAAACTTGTATAATTGGAGCTAACTAGGTCTTACAACACCGAGTGCAGCCGTGCGTTGCTACCTTTCCAACCTTTACGTAACTTAACTAGTTCTTGAATAGCCGTATAGCATAAGAGACGGACTTTAGAATAGACAAGAACTAAGATAGGTTACTGAGGTTACAGGTTAATCTGATCAACCACAAAGGGATCAATCTACCTGTGCTTCCCAACTCTCAAGAGAAGTCTTTATAGTCGTAGGGAGTTCCCAGAGGAGCTGCAACCTATAGAGGATGACTATACCACAACAAGCATTCACCGAAGTGAAAAGAGTTTACGCTACCTTCCCTAAGGACCTTCACCTATGCTTGATGCTTGCGGTATTTGTCCGTAGACACCTCTATTTATAGCACTCAATAAGATAAGTTGCTTTGGAATAAAGCAATCAATTACTTGTCCCACAAGTTAGGGAAACCCTAAACTTGACAACCAAGTAATAGAGATTAATCTCAATTGGAATTCTTTTTATCATTATCTGCCAAGTGTTTTGTTAGCTCAAAAACACTTCATGATAGAAATCCAACAGACCAGAGATAATCTTATCTTATTGACTCATTGAGGATCGTTAGATGGAACACAAAAGATATTCTGTATAACCAAGTCCATCTAAGAGATAAAGGAGTTTGCAATTTGACTCAGAGTGAAATTCTGAAAGAATCTTCACTAAATCCGACACTAGGAGAATGACCGACATTCAGGTACGCGTACTGGTTCGCGAAATGTTCAGTCATTCGACTCAGAAGAATTCCGAGTTTCTGGTTTGCGAACCGGTTCGGGAACCGTCCGCCTGTCAGATTTCGTCAAATCTGGATTCCGCTGGAAGTACTGGGCTGAGCCAGAACCAGACGTGTGTTACGCCCTCAGCTGTAATCCATGGACTCTTTGCTCAAGAGTACTCCTTTAGATTCATCCATATCCAACTAACAGTTTGCAAGCAAACCATTGTAATGGACACATGGCACCGAATCTGTCTCATACATTCTTGTACTCACAGTATTTGTGGGTTCAAAGACTGGTCATGACACAAGGCCACGTTACACAAGAATACGATCTCAATCGCTATTATCACTATTAAAGTAGTCGACTATATTTCGAAAGAATAGAGAAAGTAGAATAGAAGAATATCCATAAAGTCATAACTCCTACTAACCTTTTATCGATGAAGAATAATTGATGTCTTCTTTGTCTTCACAGTCTTCGTCTTCAAGGTCTCTACTACTTTGTCTATATCCCAATTCCGAAATCTAAACTCTAGTAGGCCAAGAATTGAGTTTTGACACCTAAAACTGACAACTAGCTTGACATACCAACGCTAGTGGGTTTGACCGGACAATGCCCTAACATATGATACACCAGAGACCTCTACCCGCTCTAGCTCCAAGTTCTTTTCTCAAGGGTTCTATCTCTCCTCCTTGCGGCAACCCTAAACTCAATCCCCCGTTATCCTTATATACTGTTATCTTGCGTCTAGTTTCATCAACTAAAGATTATGTATTCTTGTACGCAAAGCAATAGAGTTTCCATATACTCAGTCTCTCCTAACCAATGATTATGTGACATGTCAAACCTATGACAATGCAATGGTTATCAAGGCTCTTCTTATTCGAGTCTCAGTTTTCCTACCTTAATCAAAACTCTATCATAATCACATACGTGCTAGAAAGAAAATCAGGAAAACAACTTAGCTAATCCTCGTCTAGCCTCAGTGTCATGGCTAGCCATACGTGCTCATCAGTGCTAACTAACATGCTTGTACATCCTTTGTCTAACCTTCACAGCTAAGGCAACTCCCTATACTTAGCTATAATGAACAAACAAGGCATTAGTTACACGTAACATGCATAAGTCATACGTAACAAGCAAGGTACAGTTCACACACAATCGAAAATGGACTCACACACGATCACCCCACACATGTATGCAGTCAAATTTGGGTCAGGGTATTACAACAGGTTAATCCGATTTCAACCAAATATGGTCTCAATCTCCTACCTGTGCTTCCCAACTCTCAAGAGAAGTCTTTTATAGTCGTAGGGAGTTCCCAGAGGAGCTGCAACCTATAGAGGATGACTATACCACAACAAGCATTCACCGAAGTGAAAAGAGTTTACTCTACCTTCCCTAAGGACCTTCACGTATGCTTGATGCTTGCGGTATTTGTCCATAGACACCTCTATTTATAGCACTCAATAAGATATGTTGCTTTGGAATAAAGCAATCAATTACTTGTCCCACAAGTTAAGGAAACCCTAAACTTGATAACCAAGTAACATAGATTAATCTCAATTGGAATTCTTTTTAAGTTTATCTACCAAGTGTTTTGTTAGCTCAAAAACACTTCAAGATAGAATCCAACAGACCAGAGATAATCTTATCTTATTGACTCATTGAGGATCGTTAGATGGAACACAAAAGATATTATGTGATATACAAGTCCATCTAAGAGATAAAGGAGTTTAGAGTTTGACCCAAGTGAAATTCTGAAAGAATATCCACTAAATCTGACACCAGCAAAGTAACCAACATTGGATTCGCGTACTGGTTCGCGAAATGTTCAGTCACTTTGGAACTCAGGAGAAATCCGAGTTTCTGGTTTGCGAACCGGTTCGTGAACCGTGCGCCTGTCAGATTTCGTCAAATCTGGATTCCGCTGGAAGTTCTGGGCTTACCAGGACTTAGACGTGTATACGTCATCAGCTGTAATCCATGGACTCTTTGCTCAAGAGTACTCCTTTAGATTCACCATATCCAACTAATGATTTGCAAGCAAACCATTGCAATGGACAAATGGTATCGAATCTATCTCATTCATTCTTGTACTCACAGTATTTGTGGGAACAAACACTGGTCATGACACAAGGCCACGTTAGACAAGAATACGATCTCAATCGCTATTATCACTACTAAAGTAGTCGACTATATTTCGAAAGAATATAGAAAGTAGAATAGAAGAATTTCCATTAACTCCTACTAACCTTTTGTGGATGAAGAATAATTGATGTCTCCTTTGTCTTCACAGTCTTCGTCTTCAAGGTCTCTACTACTTTGTCTATATCCTTATTCCGAAATCTAAACTCTAGTAGGCTAAATCAAGAATTGAGTTTTGACACCTAAAACTGACAACTAGCTTGACATACCAACGCTAGTGGGTTTGACCGGACAATGCCCTAACAATAATCAGAAATAATAATATTTGAATCATCATTTGCTCAAGTCAAGAAACATAGCAAACTGCAGTAATTTACCAAGTTAAAAACGAGTTCTGTTCAACCATAGGCCTTAAACCATTTCCTTAACTAAAACAAACTATTCCAAACTTCTTTTCTTTGAACCCTCTAAGATAGGTCCCAATAGTGGCATTAACACTCACACATTATACGAACTATTGCTACAAAGTTTCAGTAGCATCAAAACTTATACTCCAACAACTCTGTTTCATACGGAACCCATAACAAACCTCACCTAAAGTTCCGCCTAAAACACTTGCCTATTACTGTTGTCTTTTTTATTCAAATGATACCCCCTTCATTATTCAACGAAATGTTAACATTCCTACTTTATTTCCTGATTTCCGTCATTTGGAAAAGCTAGTCCAACTCACTAATTCTGGACAGTTTCCACATGCTGGTTCATACATTTTTACAAACATCTGGTAGGCATAAATTGATGCTGGCAGAGCTGAGTACGTTGGGTTCTTGTTACCTATGTAAATTCTCCTTCCCTGCATTTGCATACATAATTGAGTGCAACCCATAATTCACAATTCATTCACAACTCTAAAATTCATTTAATTCCATCCATTCAGCTACTAATCGATCCCTTTTTCTCTGTTTTCCATGGCCTGAAATGGACCCAAACTTTGAACCAATTGGCACCCATTATTCATTCTCATTCTCAGCTTATGAATCATCTCATTTCCTTTCCATTCTCGTATTTTTTTGGTTATTTCAATCTTTGCTGCAGCCATCGAACCCATGTCTAGCTGGTGGTGAACTTGTGCAGATTGGTGCTTCTTCCCTGTTCTCTTGGCATAGCTAAACCCCAAACTGACTCATACCCAATCATTATTTAATCTTGGTCTTCATATTCCTAAGAAAAATATCTTATTGAGTGCTATAAATATAGGGTTAAAGAACGAAAACCACAAGCATCAAGCAGACGTGAAGTTTCTCTGTAGAATTGATCGTAAACTCTTTGTACTTCGGTGTAAGCTTGTTGTGGTATAGTCATCCTGTATTAGGTAGCAGTTCCTCGATGGGATTTACCTAACGACTATAAAGACTTTTCTTGAGAGCTGGGAAGCACATGTAGGAGATAACGTACCTCTGTGGTTGTATATCAGATTAACCTGTAACCTTGGTAACCTGATCACGTTATTTTCTACTCTACGGTCCTTATCTTCTGCAATAAGGCCATTCAAGAACTGATACGTTACACACAAGGTTGAAAGGACGCAACCCACGAATGCACTTGGTGTTGACCTAGTTAGCTCCAGTTGTATAAGTTTCTTAAGTGATTCTTTTTACAACTGAGGTAGAGACAAGTTGGGCATAGTTTACTCGGTTTACTTGTCAGGCCCCGCTTGTAAGTAGATTTCCGTATGACCTGGAGCAATCCGAAGGAATTCACTTTGTGTATGTCAAAATGAAGAGGACAGTTCAAACATACAGTCAGTAATTAATGTTGCAAAGCCGATATTGTTGACATAAGACTTTAACAACGGTTAAAGCAACTCCTAAGCCTGTAAAGGACGTCAGCTAGCGGAATCAAGTGCGTGACAATCTGTGGGGATCTAGAGACGTAAGGAGTGCAACGAGAACCAAATCGCTTGGAGGGCTTGAGTTGGTCTTTGTTTCATCCTAGACCGAAGTCTTATAGTAGGCTAGTGTTTGTAGGCAATTTGTAGTGTGTGGTGCTCAATCTGGACGAGGTCCCGAGGTTTTTCTACAGGTCTTAGTTCCTCATTAAAAAAATCTCTGGTGTCTTGTGTGCTTTACTTTCCGCATTATATTCTCTGATTATATAATTAAAGCAAACACAAGAAGTACGTTACTAATAACCATCGAGTTGGTCCATAATCCATCCAGGGGATTTGCCAAGATTTATCTTGAGTTGGACCCATCAGTTGTGATCCCACTCCGGCAATCAGATTTGGATATTGATTTTTGAGATCGTCCATATCTTACCATAAGACTCACGAGCCCAAACGAAAAGTTGGTTGTATTTCGGTGCCCCTGCTTTTTCATATGTGGTTGGTTCGGTTTTCTCCGATTTTTGTTAGACAGTTAAGGTATGATAATAGAACAATTGATAGGAGAAGAAGACAACTACTTACGTGAGAAGAACTTAGTTACAAATGAAGATCTATCAACTTATTGATTGTAATATGCAACATATGTACTATCAACTTTTTATGCATGAATGAAAATGCTTAGAATTTCAATTTCAGAGCAACGTTTGGCCTATAATGTTCAAGTATCGAAAAAGCCGAACCCAATATATTGTTGCCAATATATAACAAGGTTCGGCTTATTTTGTCCAAGTATCGAATTAGCCAAACCTAGTATTTGTTGCCATAATTTTAAATGTGGCTCGGCTTGTTTAGTTTGAGACTCGAATGAGCCGAACTATTCTTGAGAGGTGTAGGTTCGGCTTAGTAATTCAGTGATTTGAATGAGCCGAACCTGCATCTGGTTAGCCGAATCTAAGGAAAAATCTTAATTTTGATAGATTCAATCTACAAAAATGAGATTAATCATGATGTAGAAGGTATACGAGATGAAGGTTCACCCAACAATCTAACTTTTTCGATTCTGAGAAATTTTTTGCCCAAAACCCTATTTTTTTTCTTCTCTTCTTCTCCATCGTAACCCCAAACTCAAAACTAAATTTGTTTTTACAGATGAGATTTAGTTTATCATAATCATTACTACTAATCATTATTATTAATTAAGCTAAATTAAAAAATTAAATACTAATCATATAAGGGTAGATATGTATTTTTAAAAAAAATTACTAGGGAGAAGGAAAAAGTGCTTATGGGTGACTATTTTGGACCACTAGAGAGGTCACTCAATTTTTTGGGAGGGGCCGAATGACGGTATCATGGAAAATAGTATGAGCCCACCTTTCTAATGGTTTATTCCAAGACATGTAGAGGTTGCCTTAGAATTGTAATGAGACTAGGGTATGACCCGTGCCGTGACGGCATGGGTTTTTGTAGTTTATGTCCAGCAAAATTATCAAAACTTTCATATGCGTAACTCATGTGCAACCAAAAACATTATTAAAA
>JAJJMA010257835.1:0-17463 GCA_023529015.1 Papaver nudicaule | reverse complement strand
TCCTCGCCTATGTTGATATCCCTTGTAGGTTCTACCGCTGTGAAGTGCAATTCTGGTTCTCCCATAGGCGAAGGTTCCTTTAATTGCTATAAGGGTGCCGCTGAAGAATTTGCCGTGGAGTCGCCCTCCTTCACAGAAAGAACATATTTGCTGGGGTCATTGACTACTTCCTTTATTTCTTTGGCTTTGGCTAATTCTTTAGTCTGCTTCTTTTTCTCATTCAATCTTGCCTTTCGAGTTTCACGCATCTTGACGTCTACTTCATTGCATGTTTTTGCCGTAGATGAGTCACCAATGTATTCAGCTACCCCTTCTGGAGTTGGAAATCTCAACCGCTGATGATAGGTCGAAGGTACTCCCTTGATGCTATGTAACCATGGTTTTCCTAGAATTGCTGCATATGGGCGAGTCTACATCCACAACACAGAAAGTAGTATCCATGACCAAAGTCTTACATGTGACAACTTTCAACTTAACCTCTCCTTTAGGCTTAGATGCTATCCCATTAAATCCATAGATACTATATGTGGAAGGAACTAAAGGTTCCACCGGTTCTTCTTTAGAATCCATAGCCTGATACGCTGAATTGAAGAGGATATCAACAGAACTACCTGGATCCACCAGTACTCTTGGGACTTTGAATTTTCCCATTTGGATAGTTAGCACCAACGAATCCAAATGACTTCTTGCCTCAGGTGACAGCTCCACCGCCGAAAAGCTGACCGGCTTCTTCATCCATTCCAATAATGGGATGTTCTTGACGGCGACACTGAAAATTTCTTTACCATTTCTATCTCTCTTATGAATCCTTGACATGACATTATTATGGAATTCATCTCTACTAATCGTTGAATGCACGATGGAGAAGCAATTTAACTCTTTGAGATCCCGCTGAACTTCCACTTCAAACACTTCAGGCTTCGGCGGTACAACCTGGATTGGCTGAACCTCCATTGGTGGTGCTGGAGGTAATTCTAGAAAATCTTGGAATCTTCCCATATGAATGAATCTGTGCACCTCCCTCTGAACTCCTGTGCAATTCTCAGTTGAATGACCATGGAATTGATGATACTGGCAATACTGACTGGTGTTTAAAATGGGGTGCAAAGGATTTCCTCTGTTAAAAGGATAGCGGATTTCATTCCTTGATGCCGAACTTTCTATTTGTCCCCATGCATCAGTATATGTAACACGAAGTTTTGGTAATGTGGCGTCTTGGAAATCTGGGTATCCTGGCCTTCTTTTGCCAAATCTTCGATTATCATTGTTGAATCTTCTATCACCATTACCTTGCCGCCGATTGTCATATCCTCCTCTGTTGTCACCGTAGCCTCTTCTATCATTGTTGGCATACCTGCTTCTATTATCATAACCTCCTTTGTTATCTTGATCATCTCTCCCAGCATAAGTATCTCTTTTCCCTTGGTTCCACTGCTGAGTGTTGTTCTGCTGATACTGTTGTCGCTCCTGTGGCTGTTGATGGGGAACGATTGCCGCTGAGGGTGCTGCCGCTGCTGCCTCTAATTTTTTCTGCTCCATTTTGATCCATTCTTTTCTCATTTCTTCTTGTTCTTCTGGTGACAGATTATTTATGGAGTTTGCATGTCTTGCTCTTTCTTTCTTCTGGCGATCTTCTTCCTCTTGCATTTCTTCATATGACAACCATTCATTTTGTCTAGCTCTCAGTTCACATATATCTGCCACTGGGGTCCAATACAAATATTGGAACATTGGATCATTTGTCTCCATTGAGCTAATAAACGCCCGCATTTTTTCTTTGTCAGAAACCGTCGATCCAACTTCACTACAAAGTTTTCTCCATCTCATGATATGACTTCTGCATGTTTCCATAGGTCTCTTCTTATTATTAAACAACTTTTCTACCCCTGAGCGTACTCTCTTGTTTTGAATATAATTTGCTATGAAAATTTCTTCCAGCTGTGCATATTTCTTAATGGACTTTGCTTCCAGACTACCAAACCACGCCGAAGCTTCATCCTTGAGTGAGGCGGCAAAAGACATACACATTATTGGGTCTGAGCCAGTCCATGCCGTTAAATCTCTCCTGTAACATTGTAAATGTTGAGATGGATCTCCTGTGCCGTCGAAGATTGAAGTGAAAGTTGGCATACAAAATCTCTTGGATACATGCCCTGAGTGATTTCATCTACAAATGGCGTCTTTTTTGCCTCTAAGATTGCCTTCTTTAATTTCTCGTCCTTTGGTGGGCCTGTGGCTTCTGCCAACTTCCTTTTCATACGGCGCAATTGCTTTGCCACGCATTCATTCATATCATTCATCTTATCCGAGTCGGCGAAACTTTCCTCACTATGATTAGATTTTCCGGCCTTCTTACTTCCTTCTTCTTTTTTCACTGTGGATGCTGCCACTTCTGGCTTCATGATCTGCTCTTTTGGGTAATATGGACTGTACGAGTTGAGCGACTTCTGCTGCGACTTTCCATTAACTGCCTATGCTGCTCTGCCAATTGTAGATTACTTTGGAGGATAATATCCATCTGCCTTTGCATCTGCAACTGCATCTGGGCTTGATTTATGGTACTCTGTTCAAAGAACTTCTTCAACATTTCCTCTGTTGCATTATTGGACCCGGCTTTCCTTCAAATACTGCTATCGGCGCTGTCTTTGATGTTCCAGCAACCGCCGTCATTTTATTGTTGCCTTCTACCTCCTTTGAAGTGTTTCCATTTACTATATGACCATTACCGGCTGCTCTTGAAAGTAAACCATTAGTGTTGAGACTGCCGCCTACTGCCCTTGATAACCCTTCAACTGCATGAGAAGTGTCGCCGGGAATTGCTGCTTCCTTGATAGTACCATCGTCCACAGCTTTTCCTTTGCTTTGCATAGGGACTTCTACTTCCTCTTCCTCTTCTGGTATCCCCTCCAAATGAGTTATATCTTCTATCACAACATTTTCCATAGCCGCCGACTGTTGTTGAGACACCGCCGTCTGTACTGCTGCTGTCTGCTGTTGCTCTACTGTTGTCTGCTGTTGTTCTACTGCTGGCGCTGTTGGCTGCTGTCGTTGTGTCACTGGCTGTGAAGTTGTTGTCTGCTGACTTGCATTACTGCTCGAGAAAAAATCGTGTGCAAAACCTAACGGTGGTACCGTTGAACTCCTTAAGTTGTGCCGACTGGGAAGGGGTACTGACTGAGCGGATATGGGAAACTTAGGAGGTTTGCTTGTTGACGCCGTACTTCCTTTTCGCTTAGTCGTCATTTGGTATCCTGTGTAGAAATCAACAAAAGCACTTCCTGACAGTATTAAGCTAGCTTGACTGTGAGCAAATGCCAAATTGGTTAGTGGAGGCGGTTGAGGAATTTCTGTAAAGTAAAGAAAGGACAAAATAGTGCAGTTGCAGTTGTATTATTTGCAGGTCACAACCTAATCTTGTCGGCAGCTAAGAAAACCCTAATTTTGAAAACCCATGGAAACTAAAAACACCAAAGTTTTACAACCTTTCTCACATTTTGGATCAAAATCTGTACGGCACTCAATTTTTGCTAATGACCTTTCACAAAATTTTGACTCAAGAATCACACTATGTCATGCAAAATAAGGGGAACCATCATTAAATCTAACATAGGAATCTTTTCATCACTCTAGGCTCATAATGACATGTACAACCTTAACAGAGAAAGAAAGATTTGATGATGGCTAAACATAAACCTTTTGAGACGCACCAAGAACAACATTTTTGTGACAAAAGAGCTGAAACTCATATCTTGAAACCAACCTCTCTATAAATGAAAAACCACAGCCTCATTTTCGTAAGTCAAGAAGGAAAAATCATATTATGCCATTCTAAGTGAGAGGAACCACATCTAAACACAATCATTAACACACTAACGACGCCCAACATAACTTAAAAGAAAGGTTTTTCAATGGTTTTACAAAGGCTGACAGCAGTAATACATTCAAAGACTTCTATAAAGGGAAATCTTTGACAGAATTATCAGCATACTTATGGTTAAGAAATATCAGCAGCATATTTACTATTAAGAACACTATTAGTGCCGAAAACAACCTTTATTTTTGCAAACCAAGAACAAAAATCTAAGAAAACACAGGTTCAATCCCTGTTTCTAGCGCCAAAATGTAGTTGGTAAAATCCCCATAGGTGAGATTTTACCAATACACCCATACTTACATACCTAAAACACACCCTAATACATCTCACTATAATAAAGAGAAGCTTCTTTTTTGGTGAAGCCTTTTTTTCGCGCAGATCTCTCGAAACTACCCTCAGTCTTTTCATAATTACGCCTATTTCCGAAGACATATTCTGTCTATCTCTTAAAAGAGCAGGGGCAAAAGAGGCCAGGAAGTTACTCGGACACCCTGGAAATGTCTGAGTTACCCTTCCGTGTTTTCAATTTATTTTGTTTACGTCTTAATTAACTTTGTTGTAGATTCTCCGAACATGAGGGGCAAATAGGAATTGGCTGTTTTCTTCTTCGAAAAAACCATTGTTTCTTCTTCCTCCTGCGTTTTCAGAAACCCAAATCAAATCTACATTGTTTCTTCTTCTTTTTTCACTGATTTCATTCATATATTCATCGTTCTAAGATAAAATCGACAACAATAAACGAATCAATTTAGGGTAGAAAACTTATTTCAATTGATTTTAAGGTACTGAAGGTTGTTAGGTTTTCAGTTATGCCCAGGGTTCAATTCAGCTTCAGTATTGGGCTTTCAAGATAAGGTATTTCAATTTCTTCTCCGGAAATTGATTGATAGAACGTTATTGGTTGCTTTAAATGGTTGCTTTGATATTTGAGTTTAATCATGGTTTCGTTGTAGAAATCAATTTGGACTCCAACTGTTTGTGTAAATACCTTATAGGAACTCGAGAATTTTGAAAGGCTTGTTGCTACACTGTGACTCATTATTGAAACAATTGAAGTAAATGGAGGGTGGGAATGGAGGGTGGGGTTCGTCGGCAGTAGCTGTAACGGATTGGTAAGGAACTGATGGGGAGACTAACTTAATTGTAAGTATAACTGCAATTTAACTTAATGGTCTTCGTAACTGTAATTTCATTACTCTAATTGCATACATACTAGAGCTGCGATTCATTAGTAAATTTGAATTATAATGGGTCAAACAACTGTAGTTCAAAGCACCATAGTCATGATTTAGGAACTTAATTTTTCTCTCCTGATATGGAATATTGCTTCTATTAGTTCTAAAATCCACTTGAGGCCAAGTTTGCCTTCTTTACATAGTGTTACTGCTCTTATCTTTAGAAACCTTACCACACAATTTACAGATTATTTATTCATTAGAACTGAAAGTGGATTATCAAGGCTATGTTAGAGCTTTAGTGAAGGTTTTATTGAGCAAGGCTTAGTTTGTACCAGTGCCAATTGGAATTGAAATTAATTTTAGTATATAAACTTGAATTGTAGTTAGTCTGAAAGAGTTATGATGTTTGAATATGGTTGGTGAAAATGTAAAATTTCTGTATTTGTCTGTAGTAGAAAAATATATAGGTTTGTATTAGAAAAAATGTGGATGTATGTGGTTATGTTTATAAATGTGTTTGCTTAGTTTATTGTTCTGATTCAACAAGTTCAGTAGAGGAATTCCTGGAAGGTTCTGATATCCTCCAATGACTTCTATGAAATTTTGAAGTTCCATTCTTAGTGAAGTGATGGTTTATTGGTTTAGTGCATCCATTCTCATCTCAGTGAAAGATTATTGGCTGTTGATTTCCATCCAATGCATCATGCCCAGATTTGTTTTGCAGACTTGTGTCCTAGAAAAACAATGGATTTTGGATTTTGTTCCTTGACATAGTATTGGCCTTTTTGTTCACAAGCAGTGTTGTGCGACATGATAAATCGCAAGAACAACTTTCTACTAATTATTGCCAATCACCAACTACACTGGCACCTATGGAACAAGAGATCAGTTCAAGTCATGGTTGGTACCCCAGTCACTTCTAGCTATACCTCATGAGAAATATGGTAAGTGTATAATCTTTTCTTTATGTGCAATGTAACTGTAAAATCTATCCATTGTTAAATGATTTACATTCATGTAAACTAAGATCATGGTATGTACTTGGGCCGAGACTCATATTGACCACTTAATTTGTCGTTTGACATTTAAGAAACTGTGAATAGGCAGGCAGGTTATCAGTAAACCTGTGATTTTTTTACTTCATGAAGAATGTTTGTTTGTTTCATTGCAATTTCTAACTCCAACTCGGTTGGTGAAGTTCTCTTTTGATGGTTGAGATGCACGAAAGTCAGGCATAGGAAAATGAGACATCAGATTTTTTTTTTTGTTTAAATGGGTACTTCTGACGAAAAATGTTGAAAGAAAAGTTTGATTTAACATGGAATGGAGCGGCACTCGCGTAGCGCGGGCGTCTTTGCTAGTACATCTTAACTAAAGCCACTATTAGTATATAAACATTACCATACTTTGATAAATGAAAGAGACAGGAGAAGATAGTGACGCTATAAGCATGATATGAACGACAAACAAGCAATAACCCTCAAGTATAACATGTTATTAATTGAATCCTTGCATTAGTTCTCACCTTGCTAAGGATAATCACTCTACAAAATATTAAGTTCTTCCCTAGAAATTGAGCCAAGGAGAGTAAGAAGAGTTCTTTGTCTCTCGATAGATCAACCCTAGAGTTCACTTTTCCAACCCCTCTCTCAGTTGTGATACATGGCCTTTTATAGGCGCTGATTACATGGTGGAATACAGCTAATACAAACAATAAGACTCTGACACTATTTGTCCATTTCTGCCAACCTTCAACACCGCCGATGTTTCTCGATGCTTCAACGTCCTTCCTCAATGCTTCAGCGCCCTTCGCCCTAGATTGGATAAGATCAATGACTCGAACTCCACTGAGTCAACAAGTCAGCTCTGACAATCCGACCGTTCTGCCCAGCATTAAATGCTCAACCAATCTTAGCAGCTTTTGTCGGTGACGTGCATTGTCGCTGTCTTCGATTATGCCGCTCTGCCTTTCCTCTGTTGAATGCCGCTCTTCCCTTGCTCTACTCAGCGCCTTCTTCGTATGAGTGATAGCCGTTGTAGGTTGCCGCTGACACCATTCTTTACTTCTGTGGTAGCCCTTCTGTACAAAATCACTTCTTGAGTGCCCTAAACAGACTAAGGCATTTTCTACGCTCACAATAGCACTTGGTTTTTTAGCACTCCATATCTTGGTTTGTCTAGCACCATAATGATCCTATGGGCTTATGACTACATGCATACTAAGGGTGAGAATTTGGCTCGAAATACGCCGACCTAATCCAGCCCACCTGACTTTTTTCAGTCAGGTGTCCAATACGTTCATTATTGGATTGTACGCAGATGCAATTTTTGGCATCCAATCGATTTTGGGTTGGATGTGGGTGAAGTCTTATAACTTCATTGGACATGCACACCCACTAGGTTAATGATATATTTATAAATTTATATGGGGTTAGTTTAGTACATAAAATTCTAAGTATTTTCTATTCAGTTTGACCAAATCGGTAAGGCTAGAAATTAGAACTAAATGAGGGACATAAATCTCATAAGATATAATTACACTTTGTAATATTGGTCAATGTGTTCAGTGTTATAAATTGTATACGGTAAAGTTGAAGCTTGCTATTAGAACTTGTTTTCTTGGAAGTGTTATCTATAACAGGGTATATACATATATGTTGTTGTGTAAGTTTATGGAAATCCAAACCATTTTTTTTCTATTTCTTTTTCTTCTATCTATTCTATTATATAAAGGGAACACCCCTTAGTGAAGCTGTAAGTTTTTAGGACGGTTTTGCCCTTACTTTAAAATTTCGCAGAGACATTTTACATAAATATGTGAGGGCATAATGGTAATTAAAATTAAGAGGATATATAAAGAGCCACATGAGGGCACACCGGTAATTTAAATTAAAACTAAATCTAGATTCTTCTCCGATCTTCTCATTGATCTGTTTTAAACATCACCACCTCCGAAACCACCACCAGATCTTGAATCACCACCTCTATACATTAAAGCTTCAGAGTACAACAACCCCAATCATCTAAGAATCAGTTTAATTCTGCACCAATTCAATATACAAATATCAGAAATTTATTAAAGGTGCAGATAAAAATGGAAGCCTATATATCTATTTACAAACAAATCCTTCATAAAATAATTTAAATGTATCAAATCCTTCCTCTTTAATATCTTGCTACTATTTTCATGCTAGAAAATATACACATCCAGCAAAACACATAAAGTAATTCAAATAGGAAATTGGGAGAGAAGTTTACCGAGAGTGGGAGAGATGAAAAATTAGTTTGGTGTTTGTGGTTTGGTTTTGAGAAGTAAGAAATAAAAATGGAAGAGACGTGAAGGTAGCTGAGATCTTACAGTAAGAAATAAAAATGGAAGTTAGGAAAGAAGGTGAAGGAGATGGAGGTACAGAATGGGACGGAGAAGAGGAAGTAAGGTAGGGTTAGGTGGGGATTCTTTTTTAGATGGAAGACTTAAAGGTGAGCGTGCGTTTTACACATTCACTTTTCCTTCATCACGGTATATCAACAAACTTTAATACTCTGGTTTGACGGCCAATTCTAGCACGCGCTGCGCGCGTGCCGGATGTACTAGTTAATTGATAAAGGAATCCGTTGGATCATCCACATCCATCTGCATTTGCACACCCATTGAATGCAAATTCGTTGAATTATGGATCGGATGCAGATGTAAATCCGTTATGTTTAGCCGACCCAATCAGTCCATGCTCACCCCTTGAGGCTACAACATACACAGATGTTGGCCTAACTCAAGTAACCTGTTTCTTCTAAAGCTGCAAAACCCATTAAAGTTCACAAAGGACCCTTTGCCCATTTTTAACCGTTAATCTCAAGTTGCCGTCAATGATGCATGATCAATCAATAGGTTGAACCGTTGAAAGGCTAAACGTTTAACTATTCACTGAACTTAAACCCATACCTTGTCATCCCCAGTTTTACAGTTTCACGATGTTATATCTCATTTCTAAAAGAACCAGAATAAAAAGAGAAAACAGAATCCATTAATCCATCCATTGCATAAGGAATTACAGTCGGCTGTATTCTGAGCAGTATTATTAAGTTGTCAAATCAAAAATATGCAGTATGTACACATGATCCCACTCATTATGTTCCTCGGCAATTTCTTCAGATTAGACTTATCATTTTGAATGTAGTAAAGCTGCACGACAACTGTTCTATACAGTGCGTAACAGAAATGTTGTTTCTGGACGACTATGGTATCTGGTTGTTGTTTTGATTGCATTTACTTTGATGCGGCAGGTGAGTCTCTGAATGAATTCACATTTACTTCAGGTTGTTCCTTCTAGGTAGTTCGGTTCCTTGTACTGATGCAGTGTCGAGATTCTTTCCTCTTTCAAGACAAAGAAGATTGGCCCCACGGGCCCACGGTACTAACTTCAGCTAGCTCAAACAACGTTTCTCATATGCCCAATGGTCACTTTCATTTTCCTCTCTTTCTTCTTTTACTTAAGAGGATCAATCTGCAAAGGGTTTCTTCAAAATTCATCACACTTTCAACCCCAACAGCAAAATTTCATCCTAAAGTAAGATCCTTCCTGTATCTTGTTTTTTCAAGTTCTTACAACTATTTATATCTCATAATTCCATACCTTAAATATGGATGCTATCGTAAATGAGAATTGGAATCTGAAAAATGCTCTCATGGATTGGAAATCCATTGCTTCTATGTATGCATCACTGACATTACTAAGAGGCGCCGTTAGAGAGTTAGTGCCTCCTGAAGTATATCAACTTGCAATAAGTTCATACTCTTACTTCTTCACTAAAGTTCAACCCAAGGTTTTTCGAATACATATTCAACAAAAGGAGAACGAGTATGATGAGAATACTATTTTCAAAGCAGTTGAATGTTATCTCAGTACCAAGTGTTATGCGTCTTCTTCTTCTGAATTGCTAAGGCTATCGCAAATCCGAGATGAAGAGAATCATACTTACGCTATGGTTCCAAACCAAGTAGTCGAGGATATTTTCAATGGAGTCACTTTCAGTTGGACTTTGTTACAGAATGAGGAAACACAAGAATACAAAAATGCTAAAGGATACTATCTGGAAGTTTCTTTCGAAAGTAAACATAAGGAGGTTCTGAATTCAGCTTATCTTCATCATATAATCAAAGAAGCCGAACTCTTCAAGTTTCGAAATAGAGGGAAGAAACTTTATACCAATCGATATGGTGGTGGTAGCTGGTCACAGGTGTGTGTTTTCTCTCATCCTTCTACCTTCCATACAATTGCGCTCGCCCCTTGTCTCAAAAAAGAGATTCAAGATGATTTGAAGAAGTTTGTGAGCAGAAGTGAGTTTTACAATAGAGTTGGGAAAGCATGGAAAAGAGGCTACCTTCTCTATGGTCCTCCTGGAACGGGAAAAACAAGTCTGATTGCTGCCATTGCTAATTACTTGGAGTTTGATATATATGACATGGAATTGACTTCTGTTAGCAGGAATGAAGATTTAAGAGAGCTTTTAATAAATACTTCAAGCAAATCAATCATTGTGGTCGAAGATATTGACTGTTCGATTCATATTGAGAATCGAAAAAAGAAAAACAAGCCTAGAAGGAACAATGGGGGTAATTCTGTGAGCTTGTCTGGTGTTCTGAACTTTGTGGATGGACTTTGGTCACCTTGTGCCGGAGAAATGTTGATGATATTTACGACGAATCATAAAGAGAGACTTGATCCTGCTTTACTGAGGTCAGGTAGAATGGACAAACATATTTTGCTTTCATATTGTAATATGGAATCGTTTAAGGTTTTAGCAAAGAATTACTTGAAAATCGAAGAGCATGAGTTGATGAAAGAAGTTGAAGAGCTGCTAAGCTTAGTTGAGATTACACCAGCTGATGTTGCCGAGTGTTTAATGAGCTACGATGAAGATCCGGACATGGGTATGAGAAACGTGGTTGAAGAGCTGAAGAAGAGATTGCATATTAAGATGAACAATAACAAAGAAAAGGAGAAGAAGAAATCACGATCTAATATCAAAGATAAACAAAAGGCAAAGAAGAAAAAAGAACAAAGGAAGAAGAAAAGAGAAGAGTTGGAAGACTCAGATGAATCTGATGAGCCGGAGAGCTCAGATGAATCGGATTATTCTGATGAGTTTGATCCATCAAATAGCTCAGACGACTCGGATAACTCTGACGAGTCTACTGACCCAGATGATTCAGATGGTTATGAAACAGCTGAATTGGCTGAATCAGATGACGAATCAGATGAATTACTGTTTTCCGATGAAACGATGATGGCGATAAATATGCTGATGATATGATACTGAAGCTGAGGCATTAGATGAAAAAATAAAAGTTAGGCTATGTATCTGTTTGAATGTTAATGCTGTTATATTCTTGGAAATTACTGTACAAAGTTCATTTAGGCCCAGTCCTTTTCAGCAACAAATTAAGCAAAAACTACTTAAGACAGCTATTGAATTCTTTTTTTTTGATACAAAAACAGCTATTGAATTCAGTCAACCATTTTTTCCTAGAGAATTCTGATGGCCAGATATCATTTTTATTGTTTCTCCTGCTGAAATACAGATACCTTTTTGAGGCATGTCTCCATTGTCACCAGCCTACATATGCGAGACGATTAAGATCGATTAAAAAACCGTTGGCAACTAATAGCTCCGAAGGAATATTTATAATGACCCACATATATGTACACAGATGAACATGCACGTAATAAGACAGAAGACTGATACTTTCTTCAGGCACGTCTCCATTGTCACCAGCCTACATATGCGAGACGATAAAGATCGATTAAAAAAAAAATACAAATGAGTGGATGACATGTGATCTATTCACATATTAACAAAATACAAGACAAACCTCGTTCTGATTTTCATCTTGGTCATTGTACAACTTTCGTTTGACAGTGGGAGAAACAACAACACTGGTGGGAACATTAGCATCATCCTTGGCATTGGGTGTAGGAGGCATACCAGAAGAGTCTATATTAAGGCCAATGGGGGTATCAGCAGCAGCAGAACCGAGCTTCTTCTTTGAAGTAGTATCATCACACAGTTCCGTACTGACCTCCTCAACGACTATCTTATCTGGAACCACACTTGTCTTCTTGACCTCCTCATTAAGTGGAAGCTCATGTGACATGATATTCTGCACAGATTGACCACAACTAGATGAAGGAGGAGTAGGAAACCATTTTTCATGTTATGGCAACATTGATGTTTTTGTAATGCATCCATCATTCTATTCCAATTTCTATTGTTCTCCTCAATTATTCTGTCCGCAGCTATCTTCACAGCTCTCTCCACAACTCTCTCCACAGCTCTCTCTTGCGCAGCGGCTAACCGAGAGATAAAATCACTGGCGATTGCACCTTGCAAGACACCAACGCCGTTTGCAGTGGACGCATCAAATTCTTGTTCTTCGTTGCATGTCTTCTCTGGACACTTCTCTTCAACCCGTTCTTGGGTGCATATCTTCTCCTGAACCTTATCTTCAACGCATACATGGTCTTCAGAAGCACGTGGATGCTTGTCTTTCGAAGGTGTTTCCATTTTCACTCGAGAGCCAAGACTTAAATCCTCCTCCGTATACGGATGTTCATTTTCTGTAACTAGCTCCTCCACCACAACTTCTCTGTTGAGGGGACCTGGAGCAACCCCAAGCAGTACCAGCATTTCAGAATGTTGTTTATGCCACATGATATCTTCTGTGACTTCACATTCACCCGCCTACAAGAAGGCAAACATGTTTAGTGGCAAAAAACAGTACAACGTTCTCACACAACCAAACTTTAAGGAAGATTATGGTACCTGTTCAAATACATTCATTAAATCCTTATGAAATATAGAGTCTTTGATTTTCACAGTGATCAAATGGGCCTGCCAAAGATCAGTTTCCTCTCTACGACCATGCACCCGAAGTAGTTCCGGGAATAGTTGAAGAGCCCAAACCTACAACACAAAAACAAAACATCAAAGAAAACCTTGCACCCGAAGTAGTTGCGGGAATAGTCGAAGAGTTAAAAAAACTCTTACCACCAATACTTGGGCTATTCCTTGAGGCTTGACATTAGGACACGGTTCGGCAGGATTATTTCTGGCAAACTTTGCATATGCTTGGAGAGTTTTCTTGTGAAAGATTTCGTTGGATTTTTCACCCCATGGGAACTTGTTAAACTCCTCAATGTTGTCCACCAAATACCATGCTTCTCCCACTACCTTAACCTCTGGCAGGTACCCATATACAAACCGTTGCACAACCCACAGTAGCAAAACCTTAACCCTGTCTTCTGCATTAACTTTTCTGATCTCTTTGGTGGCTTCCCCCTCTTTCAACACCTGTTTTGCATCCTCGGCGACCGTTGTTTCCAAAAATATCAATAAATCTTTCCCGTCTATCTTTTTGTCTGTGGAAAAATGCTCATCCATGAGCCTGGACACCTTGGTAGGTGGGACAAACGGTGTATCTGGTTTCCTAATGCTAAGGCCGGATATGGCGGCATACTCCCGCTTTGTGAAGCATATTTCCATATCAAAAATTCTGAACCACATTTCCCCGTCTTCGGTTCTTGCTGGTTCCGCCTTAATAAGCCTAGAAAACATGAAGTTAAAAATAGGCCCACACCAGTTCTGATCATTAGGGATGTCCATTAGATGCCCGAACACAGTTCTTCGTAACACGGCTTTCTCACCTTCGGACAATTGACCCATCAGTTGACGTAGCTGCCCAAAGCTGGAGTAGTTGCTTATCTTCCCGCATCCCTCCCGGTAAGAGTCGGGGAACATATAACTCCTGGAACAATAGGGAATCAGATAGATACTATAATGGGCACGCTACAAAAGTAACAAACTACACATCCTAAACCACAAGAGAGTTCTGAGCAGGTATCATGATCATATTGGGTCGAGAAATTGATCAAGTATGCAGAGGGATGAATTCAAGTACATATGGAGAAAGTTTACTCCCAAGAAGATACCATTTTTTTGCATGGCTTGCAATCCCCACAATTGTTAATAGGTTGCTCAGTCACTAATGCATCAAGAAACCCAAGAAAGAAGTAGATGGAGAATCTCACCCTGTTTGCACATTCTCAATCTTCATCCATCTCCATCTTGCTTTTCTTTTACCTTCTTTTGCTTCTTGTTTCTGATATGAATTAAGAGCAACTCTCAGTCACTTAAGAACTTATTCGGGCTACTATAGAGCCACTACATTCTGTTATAATACCGGTCCTCTAGACAATGAAACTCAAATATAATTTCCGTAAGAAAGAAATTGGTTTGAGAACCTACCCTGCTGAATTTTGAGCAGACTCCGCACTTTGCTTTCGCTTTCCTGTTCCCATCTAGTTTATGGAGCTTCACAAAAAACTGAAATTAAAGGAGAACATTAAGGAATTGGAAACTGACTGTACCAGACCTATCAAGAAAAACTATTAAACCCAGAGAAATCCCATTAAGACCGATCTAGTTGGTAAAGCATTTATACCTATGCATTTATTCTGAATGTAGTATACCTAATTTACCTATGCATTTATACCTATCAAGAAACCCCAATCTGACCAACAAACTAAAAGTACTACAACCATATTTCATACAACATTAAGATTCATGCCTGCTACAATATACAATCATCAACTCATTGACCCCTATTATAGATTGCAGAGCTAACCCAAGTATCATATGTTCATTGAACTAAAAGTACACAACCACATTCATACAACTTTAAGATCCATGCCTACTACAATATGCAGTCATCAACTCATTTACCCTTATTATAGAATGCAGAGCTAACCCAAGTATCATATGTTCACTGAACCAAAAGGTACAACAACCACATTTCATACAACATTAAGGTCCATGCCTACTACAATATACAATCATCAACTCATTTACCCTTATTATAGAATGCAGAGCTAACTCATATGTTCACTGAACCAAATCCACCAACTGAATAAAAAATCAGTAATACACACCCAAGTTCAGACCAAATCTAACAATTGAATCAAATCAACAAACAAAAAGGGAAAAAAATGTTCAAACCCTAGTTTAGAAAAATTACCTGAGCAGGATTACAAATCAATGAAGCAAGGGGTTTTTAGCCTAAGAATTGACCCAATCTCAGTAAACAGAAACCTAAGACTGCATTAACCAATCTGAGCTCAAAACAGAACCCTAATTTTAAATACAGATCGATCTATGGTGGTTTAGCTAAAGAAAAACAGAAACCTAAAATTGGAATAGGTAGGTAGTGGAAATGGAAGATCTTTCCAAGATGGTGATGCTGGAAACGGAGGAGGAGATAGTGGTTTCTTCTGGTTTCCAACCCTAAATCGTCGGAGAAGAAAGAGATCGGGAAGAGAGAGAGTTTGAGAAAGAAAACTGAAATGGTGATGCTGGTGCGGCAGTGTGGCTAGGGGTGAAGATGGTTGGGTCGATGATGGCTAAGACTATTGGCTGCACAATACAAGAATTGGAGATATTGTGCACCGAAACAGTCATATTGTGCACCTCTACGATGGCATTTCGGTAAATAAAATGAAAACTATGACTGTTTGTTCAAAATGAGAAGGGATTAGTCATTTTTGGAAGTCACTAGGTAGTTACGGTAATAATTAGTGTAAGTGTGCTACTTTCTGCAATTACTTGGTTCTGAACTTTGTCGATGGACTTTGGTCACCTTGCGCCGGAGCAAGGTTGATGATATTTATGACGAATCATAAAGAGAGACTTGATCCTGCTTTACTGAGGTCAGGTAGAATGGACAAACATATTTTGCTTTCATATTGTAATATGGAATCGTTTAAGGTCTTAGCAAAGAATTACTTGAAAATCGAAGAGCATGAGTTGATGAAAGAAGTTGAAGAGCTGCTAAGCTTACTTGAGATTACACCAGCTGATGTTGCCGAGTGTCTAATGGGCTACGATGAAGATCCATACATGGGTATGAGAAATGTGGTTGAATAGCTGAAGAAGAGATTGCATTCGAAGAATAACGATAATAATGAAGATACGAAGAAGGAATCCCAATCTGATATCAAAGAAAAGCAAAAGACCAAGAAGAACAAAGCAGTACCGGAGAAGAAAAGAGAAGAGTTGGTAGACTTAGTTGAATCTGATGAGTCGGAGAGCTCAGATAAATCAGATAACTCTGGTGAATAACTCAGGAGACCCGGATAACCCTGACGAGTCAACTGACTCAGATGATTCAGACGGTGATGAAACAGCTGAATAAGATGATAAATACATTTTATGGATGAAATAATGATGGCGAATATGATGATATGGTTGAAGCTAAACTATCAAATGAATAAACGAGTGTAGTCCGAGTCATGTGCATCTCGAGTGTTATGCAGGCGCTGCACTTTTTATTATAGGTTATAGCTGAGCAAAGAGTGTTGTCGAGGAATATTTGCTTCTTCGGCTTATTCTGGTAGACTATCTTTTCCAAACTAGCATATGCATAAGACTGGCTTATCCTGGTACTGTCTTTTTTTCTAAATATGAATATCTATGTTACTATCTGAATGTTGCTGTAATATTTTTCAGTTCAAGTAAAAACTCAATTTAGAACGGAATTAATAGTGCAGAAATCACCAGAGTTCGTGCATATAATATTCTCCAGTCGTGGCAAATAACAAGAGTTGTGCAGAAATCACAAATATAAGTAATCCAGACGAGTTCTGCAGAAATCACCAATAGAAGTAATCCAGACAAGTTGTGCAGAAATCACCAATATAAGTAACCCAGATGTGCGTGGTTGAGGTTATCGGCGAACCAACCGTATTGACCATCCTAACTAGTAATTCTGAACACTAGATATGGTAAAAGGAACCAAACACCCTATAATTCAAGGAACGACCAACGCTCTTTAATCCAGTTTGGCACTTGATCATAGAAAATTTGTGTAAACTGATACTAATCAACCACCATACACTCATTTGGACTGTTGCATTTCTGTGTTTGTATCGACTAATTTGAAATCCGGTGAATGAAAAAGTAGATCCTGCTGCTTAAGAGTATACTGTAAAACCTGAAGTCAATAATGGAATGGAAGCATATTTGCAAAATCTGGCAAAACATTGTCATATTTAGAAAAAGATTCTCAGCTCTTTGTACATGGACGGCCAACAATCAAGGACACAAGTGGATGTAGCAGCTGTATTCCACCCTTTATATTTTGTACATGCATGCACGAACCTTAACGGTGCTAGCTAGATAACACCACTGCAACAAAACATTATTAAGATGGTGATATATCAACTACTCATATGCACCTAAGACATGTCGGTGAAAATGAGTTTTTATTAAATGTTTTTTGGTCTTGGTTGGATTTGATTTTGGGACCTCTTGATGCCCAAGGAGCTTGCTCATTTTCATGAGTGAATGAAATGACCTTTA